>CM051690.1:30286297-30358797 GCA_028022725.1 Lycodopsis pacificus | reverse complement strand
CTTCTGGGGGGCCGTGGGCAGCGGCCCCTCATAGACGGGACGAAGGGGAACCAGCGGGGGGGCGGCCGGAGCGGCGGCGCTGCTGTCCTCATCGTCCCCGAACCGGTCCCAACCGACCTTCAGCGAGCCGGTGTCTGAAGAAAAGAAAGTTACAAAAATATATAAATATAAGTTAAATTGTGCATTTAAAAAACGGTTAAAGCAAACGGTTTCATTGTTGCAAGATCTACAATGACACATGTAGAATAAATGTTTGTGATGAAATATCACAATTTAAAGCTTCGTTTCGCTCGTTTCCTGACTAAACCGCTGTGATGTATTCAAGGACCGTCGTAAAGATGAAAATCTCACTATAATGACGGTCTTTACAACTTCTGGCTGTGAAAAACGGTGTAGTTTTGGCTATCGTTATAAAAACTGAAATAACTTGCTTTTCCATCCTACAGACGGGGTTCAGAGGGTTTCAGGGTTTATTTTTGCCTCATTTATTGAGAACGATAGCAGCGTAATCCTTCTGTGAGTTCAACCAAGTTGCCTGCATGAACTTTGAGAGTTGAGCTGCAACGCCTCGTCTTCTAAGCGCGTGTCCAGCGGACGTCCTGAACGTGAATGAAGTGTCCTGCTACTCTTTAAACCATTTTAAAAACACACTTCCTGTCGTTTCATTCCTTTAATCTGTCGTTTATCCGCCTCCTCACTCACCCAGCGAGTTCTCATCGTCCAGGATGGCTCCTCGGTTCCTCACCCGCCCCGTCGCAGGCACGAGGAAGTCGTCGTCGTCGTCGTCCCCCCCGGCGACGGGTTTCTTAACCGGCGAGTTGGTGTCGCTCAGCCCTTCGTCCATGAGTCGGTCATCATCGTCGTCATCAAACAGGTCGTCGTAGTCTTTCGCCGTCTTTTTCGTTGGCGGCTGCTGAAAGTCACGTCGTTCATTCGAATCAACGCAGAAATATTTTCATCAAAATATCAAGAGATTAAAATTCGAAGGAGCGATAAGTACAACGTTAGAGAACGTCCAGAGTTTTAACAGAAAAGAAACCTTTCATTTCTGACCTCATCACCAGAGGACGTTTTCAGATTATTAACTCCAGTAAAAGTAATAATTCCACACATCACAAGTAAAAGTATGCAAGTAGAAAACATACTTAAAGTATTAAATCTGTCTCACTATCTTAGCTGGTGTTAGAGTTGTATTAAACGGGTCTTCTGAGCAGTACCGTGGTGCTGGTGGAGGCGGAGGTGCTGAGTCCGTCCAGCAGACCCAGGCAGCCCTCTGTGTCCGTGTAGGCCACCTGGCTGCCCGACGGGTTCCAGGCCAGACCGCACACCGTGAAGCCCTTCTCGTGCTTCTGCCTGCAGCAGAGACGAGACAACTTCAGCTGCAGAAGATCCTGAACGCTTTGAATCCTGAATAGTTCGCGTCTTTCAGAAGCGCATGACTTCGCCGATCTTTACCTTTCAACGCAGAGCTTGCTGTTCACGTCCCACACCGCCAGCGAGCCCCCGACGCTGCCGGCCGCCAGGAACCGACCGCACGGAGACCAGGCCACCACGTTGATGAGCTGCAGAGACAGATCAACTCGAGTCTGGTACCCGACAACACAGCATGCAGACTTTTGATGAGTAGCTTTAGCCCCGTACTCATGTGCACGTGCACCCGGCCCTCGCCTACCTGTGTCTGCAGGTCATCGGACAGCGTGCTCACATGATCCCAGGTCCCTCGCTCGTACAGGTGCACCTTGGTCTCCACAGGAACCGCTAAAAACTAAAGCGCGCACACAGACATTGTGACATGGATCAGACCAGCATCCCTGCATTAGTCTGATGTGGTTTGCATGGAGGAAGTGCCGGAGGGATGCAGATGCTGACCTTTGCTGTCGAGGGCTGCCAGGCCAGCCGACACAGAGACTTTGCATTGCTGACGTCATTGGTCTTCTGCAGCAGAGGCCAACTGATCAGCTGAGACTGAACGGACACAAAGCAGATCAGCATCCGACACACTGGACCGATGGGAGTGCACGTTAAAAAAACACTTAAACAACACCGACGCACCTGCTCCTCGATATTCCAAACCACCACGGAGCCGTCGCAGCTGGCGGACGCCTGAGAGAGAGAGAGAGAGACAGAGAGAGAGACAGAGACACAGAGAGAGAGAGAGACAGAGACAGAGACACAGAGAGAGAGAGAGAGAGACAGAGACAGAGACAGAGACACAGAGAGAGAGAGACAGACGGAGAGAGAGAGAGACAGAGACACAGAGAGACAGAGACAGAGACACAGAGAGAGAGAGACAGACGGAGAGAGAGAGAGACAGAGACAGAGACACAGAGAGAGAGAGACAGAGACAGAGAGAGAGACAGAGACACAGAGAGAGAGAGACAGAGACACAGAGAGAGAGAGACAGACGGAGAGAGAGAGAGACAGAGACACAGAGAGAGAGAGACAGAGACAGAGACACAGACGGAGAGAGAGAGAGACAGAGACACAGAGAGAGAGAGACAGAGACACAGAGAGAGAGAGAGACAGAGACACAGAGAGAGAGAGAGACAGAGACACAGAGAGAGAGAGACAGACGGAGAGAGAGAGACCGAGAGAGAGACAGAGAGAGAGAGACAGAGACACAGAGAGAGAGCGAGAGAGACAGAGAGAGAGAGCGAGAGAGAGGGAGAGAGAGGGAGAGAGACAGAGGGAGAGACACAGAGAGAGAGAGCGAGAGAGACAGAGAGAGAGAGCGAGAGAGAGGGAGAGAGACAGAGACAGAGAGAGAGGGAGAGACAGAGACACAGAGACACAGAGAGAGAGAGACAGAGAGCGAGACAGAGACAAAGAGAGAGAGAGAGAGAGAGAGAGGGAGAGAGCGAGAGAGAGAGACAAAGAGAGAGAGAGAGACAGAGAGCGAGACAGAGACAAAGAGAGAGAGACAGACAGAGAGAGACAGAGAGAGAGAGACAGAGACAGCGAGAGAGACAAAGAGAGAGAGACAGAGAAGATTTGTATTTGTTGCTGAAAACGTACCACAAGTCTCAGCCTTTCAATACATTTCCTCTGTGATATTATTATTATTATTATTTTATTTCCTATCACAAGGATCTCTGCTGCAGAAGCGACGTCAAAGCCTCGTGACAGCTGCAGCTTTTAAATGCTGACAAAACAAAACTCTTTTCTTTGGTGACGGTTTGGTTAAATCTATCTCAATCGAATTATACGTTACGATCGATGCTGGTCCTCCTGTCTGTTTCTCCAAACTGCAGTAAAACACTGACTGTGGAGAAGAACCTCATACAAAACACATGAACTGCCCCTTTAACCTCAGCGTTGCATTCCCAACGTCTTACGCACCAGGAAGTCGTCTTTGGGGTCAAAGGTGACACTGAGGACGGGCGCTTCGTGGCCTCGGAGCGTTTTCTGCTGGCTGCTGTCCGACACCTCCACCACCTTCACCATGAAGTCACTGGAGGAAAACAGAGATAACACAAATCATAAATACGTGAGAAACCGGCTCGTGAACGCGGGACTACCGGCGGCAGAACGGAGGAGACATCAGCTGCGAACCGGCACGAGTGAAAATCATCAAATCGATGCAAAAAGAATGCTGATTTCCGCCGACGTCGGCCAGAATGCAGATGTCAAATTCGCCCTAACAGCCTCAGATGCCTGAATTGTTACAATCAATACCACACCAGAAATGACCGGGGTGGAAACAGAAGCATCAATAAGGCGCCATGCTCTGTGCCGTCATTGCCGTGATAAACTGGCTCGGGGCGAATCAATTCTGGGAGCAAAACAAGACGTTTATGTCCAATCAAGACTGATTCAAAGCGGCGCTCCGTCTGTGAGGCGGCGCAATGGTTCAGGCACACCGTTCTGTGCTGCAACAACAACAGCGAAACCCAATAACGCTCAGAGTCTGGTTCAGTCACTGAACACAACACAACACAACACATCACGCACGACAGCTTCACCTGCAGCCACAGGACACGCCGGAGAGCAGAGGACACGCGTCGCTCAACAAAGCAGACGTGACGTCCGCTCGTCTCTCAGGTCCGGTTCTCCTCTGGGATCAGACTCAGGATGAACCCATCAGTCAGCTGGAGGCCCTCACAGCTGAATATACATATATATTCAAGATGATGTCACGGGTTGTGGTCCACGCGGGCAGAGTCTCTGTAACGGAACACTTTGAAGCAGCTCATTGACCGATAAAGTTACGACTTTATATGTGATAGGAACTATTGTTACGTCCAATGTTGCTCTGGGGACATATTTAGCCGGTGCCGGTGCTGCCAACTTTCTCGCTAAATCTGGTGACTTTCCAAACCCTCATGGCGACTTTTTCTGGTGTTGTTGGAGAGTTTGCTGGTGTTTTGACTCCGACGTTAAAGCACGTACGGTCTGCACCGTCGTGAACGAGAAATCACCCAACCTTAAAACACAGCCCAGTGTTACAAACTCTTGTCCAATGGAATTAGCAGCATTAGCTCCAAAAGTTGCTAAATCTAGTACGAAAGTCTCCAAGTGGTCAACACTGACGGCTTGTCCCTTCCAAAGCCCCTCCCCCAAAATGATCATCATGAAGGTAAACGATGAACATGGCTGCTATCAATACTCACAGCTGTTCAGCTCTCAGCTTGTGGGAGACGAACAGCGAGTGCAGGTCGTTAACCCGCCCAATCATTCGCCAAGCATTCGTTCTGATTGGACGGGCTAATTACAGGCCTGCGACCGCCACAGATTCTTTCTATTTTTCCTCGTTTCATGACTCACTGATTGCTGTCAGGATGTTTTTGAGGACGAGTACCAACCGTGAGCTACGAATCTCACCACCGTTGCTCCCTTTGCCTCAGCTTCTCGTCTGGTTTTTATTCAAAGTGGTCATAAGCACCTGGAGCCGGCAGCGACTCTGGAGCCGCTGCTGTTGAAGGCGACGTGTGTGGCGTTGGTGGTGAAGCGGGTCAGGATGCCGTCCGGCTCGCCGTCGGGAAACGTGTGGATCTGCACCGTGTTGTTGGAGCTCGCCGTCACCAGCTTGCCGTTCTGTGGAGGGAAGGACACGTCTCAATCCTCCACCGGCAGCGGATTCACTTTCACAAAGGTCTCGGTGGAACGTGAATCAAACATCCTGAAAGATCCCAAAACAAGCAGCAGACAGGTGGTGACCGACCTTGAGAGCGAGAGAGTACGCCTTCTCCCCCACGGTGATGAACTTTGGATCGTCGTCGTCCAGACCCTCCCATATACGAACATCTCCATCATTCCCGCACGTTACAATGAACCTGAAAATTTGAATATTGTGAAGCAGAAACGTGTCAAACCAATTATTTCCTCTTCCTCAGAAGGTAAAGATTTAAAGGTGACGTGTTCGGGACGTCTCCGGTGTGCCAAGCGTGTAGGAGAACGTCTGCGTCTGACGTGAACACAGGAGTGTGCTTATCTGAAGCCAGCGTTTGGTTTGTCCCTTCTGGGCTACTGTAGAGACGCGGCGGACTCCGTGAAGAGGCCCCGCTCCGTATATGTAGGTATAAACCTCTCGTTGTAAGGTAACAAAAACGCAACAATACCTATTTTCAGGTGATTATACACTAAAGAAAACATACTTGTACTCAATATTACATTCCATTTCTACCAATAGACCACTGAATGCCACACGCTGTTCTTTAAATCAGCTCACTCGTCTGCATCACGAGGACTGAGAGCTCTTTCTATCATCGGTGTGCTGCAGTGTTTTCACACACAGCACTGCTTCTGCTGCAAGAAGTCTCGGCACACTGGGGAGCTGCAGATTTAAAAGACGTACAGTATACCTAAAGTACAGTATACCTAAAGTACAGCATAAAGTACAGCATGAATAGAGTACAGTATACCTAAAGTACAGCATAAAGTACAGCATGAATAGAGTATAATATACCTAAAGTACAGTATAAATAGAGTGCAGCATAAAGTACAGCATGAATAGAGTACAGTATACATAAAGTACAGTATACATAAAGTACAGTATAAATAGAGTGCAGCATAAAGTACAGCATGAATAGAGTACAGTATACCTAAAGTACAGTATACATAAAGTACAGTATAAATAGAGTGCAGCATAAAGTACAGCATGAATAGAGTACAGTATACCTAAAGTACAGTATACATAAAGTACAGTATAAATAGAGTGCAGCATAAAGTACAGCATGAATAGAGTACAGTATGCATAGAGTACAGTATGCATAGAGTACAGCATGAATAGAGTACAGCATGAATAGAGTACAGTATACATAGAGTACAGTATACATAAAGTACAGTATGCCTAAAGTACAGTATGCCTAAAGTACAGCATGACTAGAGTACAGTATACATAAAGTACAGTATGCATAAACGACAGCATAAACGACAGCATACATAGAGTACAGCATACATAGAGTACAGCATACATAGAGACAATATAAATAGTCAGAGTTCAAAGTTGAGTGTACAATAGTCCTGCAGAAGTAAATAAAAGACTACGATTGTATTTGTTTTTGTTGTTGTATGGACTCGTGTCTGGAAATGAAACTGAATACGACGCGTTCCAGCGATCAGCTCCCTCTAACAGTTCAATAAATGAAGACAATATAAAATAGACGGAACTTACTTCCCGGAGTCATCGAAGCAGACCTCGGTGTGTCCCTCCGAGTGGCCGTAGCGCATCGGCTTCCTCTCACAAGGCATTTTAACTCAACCTCCGGACTGACGAGCAGGAGAAGAAACCGAGTAATGAAGAAGAAGACGTCGTCTCGCGAGTTGTCTCACGAGTCGTGACTCGAGCAGATAGTTCGTTAGTTTGATAACTTACTCGCTGACTCCACTGACTCGAGATCCGACCCTCTTCTTCCTGAATCTCCCGCGCTGCGTTGAAAACAAGGACGCGCAGCGTCACCACTCCCGCCATATATACGTCATGACGCAAGCGCGTAACCCCGCCTACGTTTGAGAAAAAGCTGATTTAGCAAAGAGGCAATACACTCAGAGCTTTTAGCAAAGTAAAAGTATCAATACTGCTGTGTAAAAATACTCTGTTACAAGTAAAGACAAATCTTACTTTAGTAAAAGTACAAAAGTATCAAATATACTTCAAGTACCAAAAGGAAAAGTACATCATTTTGCAGACTGGCCCATTTCAAAATAGTATATTTTAAATGACTGGATTATGATTATTGATGCATTCATGTGTACAGTTTAATGTTGCAGCTGGTAAAGGTGGAGCTAGTTTTAATTATATTTGTTCATTTATATTTTTGTAATAATAATCTAGAAGTACAATATTTCCCTCAAAAATGAAGTCAACAATCACAATTTTAAGTTTTAATAATTGTTTTTCATACTTTGTATCATCCCATGTGTTTATTCATTCGCGTGACTTTTAATATATATTTTTTTACATTTTATTGTTGTAATTTCTAGTCGAGCAAAATTATATTTATAATACATATAAAAATAATACATTTTAATTGTATAGCGCTTTAAAAGGTACTCAAAGGCACTTTACATGGTAAACACAGAAACAATAACAGCAATGATAATAACAACAAGAGAAATGACCGAACAGCAAGAAACAAAACAAAAACATACAAAACTAGCTTCACAATTTATTGTTAGCAATTTTTGTTTTTACTTCTTTGTTTGCACCGTGTTGTGTATTTGTGTCATGCATGCACACACAAGCGAAAAGCCGATATGCACTTAAGACACCCACACACAAAAAACCTTAATTCATCCAAACTTAACTTCATATTTATACAAGCACAACAAATTTCAAATCAAAGATCTTTCTAACTATTCTACAGCTGGATAATCTCACATTTATGTCTGACGCAGCAGAAAACTGTTTTATACGGTTGTTTTAATCATCTTTATTCTTTATTATATTATATTAGTATTATAAGTAATACAGATATTGAATGAAAAGTTAGACTCTTAAATATATATATTGAGAGCAGCTGCTAAAGGTTTGATTACTTATTTGGGTGAAAAATGTATTTCTCAGCATCACATCTTGTATTTCAGAACAATTATGGATCAATACAAGCATCTATCAATGCTCATCTTAGCTGCCAGAGACCACCTGCCACCCGTCTGTTTGAGCGGCGTCTCGGGGGAGAATTTGATTAGTGCAACAGGAAGTGCTCTGTCAGTGGAATACAACAGCATGTACGAATCAGAGGGTGAACATGTGCACCGTGCTGGAACTCGTGTTTTAGATTACACATGACTGGACGTTTCTTTTCTCAGATTTGGATATCGAATGTATTCTGAATCTAATGTTACACAATAGAACGCTGGTTCTGCAGCTGCTGAAAGATGATGCTGGCTATAACCGGGTGGTACAAGACAACATTAATATTTCATGCACGTGGTTCAGGAAAATCAATCGATGTGGCTCCTGAACTCCTGCCCGTCGACTGAGCGCTGACATGCAGACAGTCAAAGATAGACTTTGTCTGTGCTTCACATCTGACAGAAGTTCATCAGCTGTCAGAGCGGTTTACCTCAGTGATTCAGTGTTGGCCTGCAATTAAGAAACAAATAAAAGCAAAATGGAATCAACGGAGGCTCAAATATAACCTGACTTTTAGAGAAAGGTTCAAAGGAAGCAGAAGCAATCGTTCATTACTTACACCTCTGCCTCTCCTACCGTCACAAATAATTGAGCCTTTAGGTGTCAGCTGATGTTGATAATCATTGCCATAAAAATACTCATAATATAGTAAATTCGTAATTGTTTGACAGTCTGAAAGTAGAGTGGCCACAATCTTCAAGCTTAAAATTTGTCTCACTTTTGTCCAACGTTACACTCGTCTGAAAGCACATGTCCCACAGTAACGAACAAACCAGCTCTACTGTATTGATACATGGATCTCACTTTACACTTATATAAATATATATATATATATATATATATATATATATATATATATATATAGAGAGAGAGAGAGAGAGAGAACATTTTGTAATCAGTAAAGGTAAGAAAGCAAATGGAACCAGTGCAGTAGAACATGTGTTTTTACATTTATTTATAGAATATTTACACCTATATTACACTACTCATGTACTTAACGCTCCTGTCTATTCTTTACTTTTTATTTGTCCAGCTATGCATACATATATCTTATCTTATCTTATATACATTGTTTACATTTGAGTTTCAACATTTACATTTTTTAAATGAATGTTGACCTGTTTTTCTGCTTTATTCGGTATTTTATACTATATTATATTATATTTCATCCCTATATTTCAACTCGTTCTGCTTAAATTGTACTCTCGTGATTTTGTCTTTTTTATAAATATTGGTATTTGGATGCAGTTTTGGAGGGAGCTTAAGAACTTAAGATTTCCATTGTAATTGTTTATTTTATATTTCTATATCTAAATGTAAACCGTATATGACATAGAGAACTTTGGTGAATAGGAGAACACATAATGGAAAAACAGAACAAAAGACCAGCCAATTTACTCAAGCACGTATAAAGTAAAAGCAGTAAGACAAAATACTGACAAAAAAACATTTGGGGCCTGAAAACCAACTGGCCGTGTGATGATTATTCCATGCACTGTTCTGTATTCATACAAGTCACTTTCCCTGAGCAGTTTTTTCTTTACACTGCTGGTTGAAGAGAGGCTGAATGACATGAATCAGTTGAAAAAAAATAATCTGCATTCCATCCCATTTATGAAGCGGAAATAGTCTTCTTCATGTCCTTATCTCTCCATTTGCTCTGCTGAAGCGCTGGCATTTAGAGGTGTCCTTTTGCAGACAGCGGGATGAATTGTTTTCAGAGCGATACTTCAAAAGCAGCATTTTCCGTCCCATTAGCCTGTCTGACTACAAAAGCCCACAGCTGCAGCGTGAGCGGGCACGGATGGATGAGCACGACTTCAGCTGCACCATTGAATCGGTCCTGAGGTGACAAAAGAAACCTGAGACAGTCAGACGACGGGGGCAGTGTCAATGGCATTTATTGTTATTTTGTGTGTCAGTGTGACGAATACAATATAAGCCTCGAGGGGGGAAACAAAGGCATTCAAATACTTCAAGTACGGTGGCCCTGAGAGTTCAGAGCAACTTTAGAAAACACGAGCATAAGAAGAAAACGTCTTCACATACAGCATTTAGAAAAAACAACTCTGAAAAGAAAAACACTTTGATGTAAATTTACAGTGAAATTCTAACACTAACCGACTGTATTATGCACTTTATTGTTGTGAAAGCAATGCATTCTGGGAGTCGTAACGCTTCACAGTATTACTGCTTGCTGCTAACAAATTATTGTACATTTTGATTACAGTAAGTTACTGTATTTCTCGGACACAGTAGAGTTACTGTAAATTGTATGCTGCCGGTTAAAATACTGTATTTTTAAAAGTTTATAAGTAAGTTTATAAGTTGCTGTATTCTTTTAATAGAGTATTTTAAATTGTACAGTCAATTCCAGTAATTTACTGTTTTTTTCCATAAAAAGCTTTAGTCAATTACAGAAACACTGCAAGTCACAGAGAACACAACGGAGATTAAAAACATTTTAATTCACTTAATCGTAATAAACTAATGCTGTTTGTAGCATGATTCAGATTTGAATTGACATGCTAGTAATCAGCAGAACGGTGAAGCTATAGATTTACAGCAAATATCTGACATTTGGAAAAAATATTCTGTTGTGTGACTTGCAGGTTTTTCCATATTTGGTTGCGTTTTTGCAGCGTTTTCTCTTCCTAAATGATACACGTCATTTAAATTTGCATGTGTTGTTCTTCCAGTGGCAGTGCGTCGAGCTCTCAGGGCCACTGTATCTCCAACATGTCAACAGTTTTTTTGCAATAACAGTACTTGTGAAAGCTAAAGAAGCACAACTGATGTTGAGATATCCATCCAGAGAGGAGCTTTCAGCGAAGAAGCAGCAGCTGAGTCCAGGCAAGTGCAGTTGTGCTGCCATCCTGTGGCTGGCGAGATGAAAACTGTCCCGTTGAAGCTCACGTTTGTGTTGTTGGGACAGTACCGCTATTTGAACCTTTTTTTGTCACCATGTCTTTCTCCCACTCATATCTGTTAACAACAGAGTCCTTTTTTCCCGTCCTCTGTTCTTCAGTTTGCCCCACACAACTGACCCTCGAGGAGGTAAATGTGGTTCGCAACCTCTTCACACAGACGTTGGAGGGAGATGTGGTTTGGAATTTTGTGATTTGTTAAACAGGTCAACAGGATTTATATGTTGGCAACAGTCACGCTGTGCCACTTCCCCCCAACAAGAGTCTTACAACAATGCAGAATTAATTATGTTTGGATATTAGATGCCGTTAACAGTCCTTCTACCTCAGACATTTGACAGCACTGATTGTGTGCAAGACAAAGTCAACAGCAAAACATCACATCTTTTATTATACTATGGCGCATGCATAGAAATAGAAGAGGAGTAGAACGGACAGTAAACTGTTTCCGTGATCATTTGAATGTTTGGCTCATTTTCTGTAACCAGTGTAGCATTAAAGCATGGTGGGATCAGCATCTGCATGTCAAATGCTGCTGATTACAGAAAGAATAGCCGCACACAGTTGTCACTCTGTTGATATCAATGTGCTTTGGTGTGCTGTGAGAGCGGACGAAGCGTTAAGTTGTTCAATTAGACAAATTTACTCTCTACGCTTCGTTACCATGCGACTCGATCCCGCAACCTCAGATCCACCGACGCCAACCTCCTTACCCCCCCCCCCCTACTCTGACCAGAGTAGGTCTTCTGTTTTTACCACGTAAAGTGCCTTTGAGTACATTTTAAAGCGCTATACAAATAAAATGTATTATTATTATTACTATTACCCCACTGCTCGTTTTAGTCGTGACTAAAACTTCAACTCAGTATTTACACAAGTTAACCCGCTACGACGGTCGCTCTGATCATCCTGCTATGTGGGGATGTCTGTCCTACTCCTGTTTTATTTCTATCAGTGCACGACAGGAGGTTCGGTCTCAGCCATTGAAATCAGAAAAGGTGCAGTTCCTCTAGTGGCCTCTAGAGATCATAGATGCCCACATGATTTCCAACAGATTGACTTGAAATCAAAGGGGGGGAAATGCTCCAACATCAGAAGTCAATATTCCACAAATAAAGTGAGGGTTAAAGTTGAATGTCTTTGTGAGAATCTTTACTCCATTAAGGATATTAAGGCAAGTGTTTTGGAGAATGTTTGCTTCATTACAGGTTTCTCAGCGTATCTTGACTCGTCTCCAGACGCTGTCAAGATCCACGGTTTCAAACCCTTCCTTCACACTGAAAGAAGACACATTTCGTACATGTGTTCCCACAGTATATGGATCTGTTTGAAGATCAAGATCAACAAAGACCTTAAAGAACTCTCCAGTTCTGCACCTTTTAGACCTCAAAGATCTGCAACAGCGAAGCTATGTTCAAACGGCCTCTTGGCCAAGAGATCCTGCCTTTGTTTGTCCCATCTTTGCCCCGCCACGGTATGAGGCCTGCTTTGGACATGTCACACAGCGCAGGCCCCATCACACTTGATGTGGTACTGTTGGAGGTAGTCCCTGAGCTGAGGAGGCAGCAGCAGGTTGTCCATGCCCTGGTAGGTGGTGCGGCTACATATCACAACCCTGCAGAGGTGCTGGAGGGTGAAAGGGAAGGACCTTGGTAGCGGCCGGGAGAGGAGGGGCTCAAAGAAGAGGCAGGTGGCCGGGTCGCTGTAGTGCCTCAGCAGTCCTGTCACACTGGGGTCCCGGTACATGCACGGGTCGCGCACGTCGAAGCTGAAACGCTTGTCGTTCTGCTCGATGCGTGCGTGCAGGGAGCGGCTGTAGCGACGGAAGCTGACCGAGAAGAGGAACTCATCCTGGGCAGAGTCCCGGAGCAGGAACGTCCCCTCCGGTTTGCCCTCCAGCAGCTCCTCCGCCTCGAAGCGGTTCAACACACCCCAGTAACAGGAGCTGTTGTTGATCTGGAGGAGATCCGGGACCAGGATGTAGTCGGTGTGGCCACAGCTGCCCTCTGCTCCCCCGTGAGGACAAGAAGGGTCCCAGTCCTCCAGACTAGTGCCTCCAGGCCCAGGAGAGCAGCAGATGTCCTCCCAGGAGAGAGGGGTCTGTGGCGGGGAGGTAGAAGAGGATGAGACATTGGGTTTGAGGGGAGCCTCCATGTCCTTGAGGGCACTTGGGTGGGTGGCGTTCTTTTTTACAAGGTGCCAACATCGGGCCAGTTCGGATTTGGGCGAGAAGGGACACTTGTCCTGCATGAGCTCTGAGACGTGGATCTTGCGTTTGGACCAGAAGAGCACCGAGAAGGGTCGCGAGGAGCCCGATGGAAGGTGGTGATGATGATGGTGGTGATGATGGTGAGAGCGCAGAGGAAAACACTGACCCACAGCATCCTGAAACTTCTGCCGCAGAGAGCGTCGGGACAAGGCCTTCCGACACACCACATCAATGTCTGCGGACGTCAATGCGTCGCCGAGAGCGCAGCAGCTACACTTTCTCTCTCTGCGCCGCCTCGGACAGGATGTCGACCGCACGCCCAGCTCCTCCGTCCCCTCCGCCTCCAGCCCTCCGGGACTCGACCCGTTGCGAGAGCTCCGGGAGCGTTTCTTCCGCCGCCAAACATAACTGTCTGCACTCCAACTGCGGAGGCCAGATTTGGGTCGCGTGTCCGAGCCTCGTGGCTTCTTCTCTGACATGGCTGCCTCCTCTTCTTACTCTGTGGCACATTCAATAAAACAGACGCCTGAGTCATAACAAGATTACAGGAGCATGACTCATATCATTAACACATTATTGAGTCTATTATCAAAAGGTTGTAAAGTTGTGCATAAGGGAGGTAAGAGAAACAGACACACAAACATGAAGCCCCATTGATAAAAGGACTTAATACCTTTTTTTTTACTCACCACAAAGAGTTCTGTGGTACCAGAAAATATCATTGCAAACTCTTTTCTTGTGCCAGAGGGGTCCATTTTGTAAAGGTTACTCATTAGAAACATGTGAGTAAGTACCGCGATATGATATCTAAAATAAATATTTTTGGGAGCCACATTTTTTTTCATCTGGTGCAGAACCATCTGGCTCATGTGGAGATTTTGTCTGATCGTTTCAGTGGCGAGAAATTAAATTATCATTGCAGAGTTCAGAAACGGCCTGCAGACAAAAATGTATCAGTTCCCGTATAAAAACCCACAGAAAGTGTCCGGTTAGAAACATCTGACAAGGGAACAGACTTCTCACGCTTCATTCAGAGATGGTTCAGGAGGAAGGTTTTGTTAAAATGTTTACAAAGCTGTTGTCTGTTGTAACTGTACATAGCAGCAGTTTGCAGAGATGGTCTCTTACAATACAAAGTCTGTGAGCAGCAGCAGGTTTAACATCTCAGACCGGTCATTTTCATCTTTCACTGTTCTGAACTCTTTGAAGATTCATGCAGGAGATTATCTTACCTTCCAAACAGTGTCAGACATCCACATCAATGTTACGACCGGTTGTCCACTGCACATTAGCGGACATGTGTGACCAGCCTGCAGCCTGCTCCAGCTCGAACAGACGGCAGACTGTTCCGCTTCCTATATAATTACGCTGCCGAATCCCCGAGGGGGCAGCCGCTTCCTCTCGTCCTCTCTGGGTCAGAATGAATGGAGGGAGGAAAGGCGAGGTGGAGAGGGGTCGAACCGGGCGATGGGGGAGGGTTTAATGCGGGTTAATGGCAGTGAGACATCCTCTTCTCTCCCCTACATCTCCTTCACACGTTCATTGACAGATTCTACATGAAAAACAAAAGAGCACAGATAACCAGAGCAGCCGGAGAGTGCTTTTTCATGCACAAAGTGAGTTACTGTTATTATTGACTCCTCCAGGAGGATCATGCGATGGATATCGTGTGTGTGTGTGCGTGCAGCCATGTGCTCCTCTTAGTCTGTCCATGACTGATCTCACATTCTACTGCACCAAACTGCATCTATTTTGTCTGCAGTGCCCGAGTACGATGTACTCAGCAGTGTGTGTTCTAGTGGTTCTGTCAGCTGTTGTTGATACTGTTAATATTAATTAGAAGTTTACTTATGTACCACCTTTAAAAACAGAGTTTACAAAGTGCTTTGACAGAGTGAGGCCCAACAAAGCGAGACAAACGAAGGTGAAATTAAACAATAAAACCAAATCGATACGATGAGAACAAACTAAGAAATGAAATGAATACAAAAAAAGAATAAAGACACACACACTGCTGAGTACATCACCGCAACTCAGCCGCTGCTACGTGGTCAGACAGCTCGATGAGTTTCATTTTGTTTTTGTCACGATTGTAAGACGTGTCTCATACAACGATTTCGAGCCAATTGCCTTCATTGATCTGCGCTTGTTTTGGAGTTTGAATGAACTGTGTTTTTATAGTCCTTTGGTGTCTAGATGGGGGGGGGGGCAATTGCAGGCTCTATTCATTCAATCACACATCACAGCAATGGTTGTTGCAGACACACTTACACACGGAGATCTGCACTGAGTGCACCTTCTAGCTTTCTGCCTGTAATTCTATTTCTGCACACTGATTCGAGTTGTTTTAATTTCATCAGAGGCCATCAGAAGCTTCACTTAAAGCACCAGAGCACATTTCACAGGGAGCATTAAATCAGTTAAGTCTGTCTGCAGAGGATGGCAAACTGCAAACAGATTATTCCTTCTTTACAAGCAGCACACACACACACACACCACCCGCTTCGGCCAATAGCAGGCTCGGCCCAATTAACAATTCAACCCAGTAGAGGAAACAAGCAAGCTTTTTAAAAAGCTTCCCTGATTGATTGAAAGACATTTGAGTTTCCCAGTTAAAACTTCCAGCAAGCGCTGCCAAAAGGATTCATCTCTCAAGGTGATGTCATACACACAGTGTGGATGACATTTTGGGAGATCTATAATTCATGAAACAAATAGACTACATCTACCAGACAAATAATATTATTCCCAGTGGCTTAGTGTGTGTGTGTGTGTGTGTGTGTGTGTGTGTGTGTGTGTGTGTGTGTGTGTGTGTGCGTGTGTGTGTGTGTGTGTGTGTGTGTGCGTGTGTGACCCCTCGGCTCTAACAGATAAAGGATAGTCATCAATAAATGCCTGACGTCTCAGATAATGCAGTGACACTCAACTTCCTCTTAACTGAATATTTAATGCTCTTCACATTATCACAGAGCACAGCAGGAAGGTAACTCCACATGTTCTGGCAAACAACCAGATAAATCTATCTGACTCCAAATAAAGGAGGTAAGACACTGAAACTAAACTATGAACTTTGGATGAAAGGATTCAACAGCCTCAGAAAGAAAGGTCCGAGAGGTTAACTAATGCAAATTAAAACAACTGTCTCATTTCTGAACTAATCGCTCTTCACTTTGGCTCTTTCGATATTTATTTGTTTTTTTTTTCTGTCATTTAAATGTCTTAAAATTCATATGAACTATGCATTTGGATCTACATGCTAACATCAACATGCTAACATGCTACAGAGACACAGCTATCATGCTGATGTTTAATAGCTGTAAATCATATCAATCTGTTAAACTAATGTGTGCACTGGTAGCTACGTTAGCTGTTAGCCAAACACACCGTCTATACCAATAAACGTGTTTTTCCACTGTGTCTCTGGCTGCAGGCTGAGAGTGGGCGATGCACTCAGCTGTGTTTTCACTAGTGGCCCCCACACACCAGGGCCATCATAAGAAGTGAGCGAGGAGTCAGCAAGCAGTGGATGTCAGTGTAAAACAAGCAATAAAAGGTGTTTTGTGAAAGTTCCATGAGCATGCAGCCATAACTGGACAACCAAAATAGTATGCAGCTGTGGACAGACACAGAGGTGCACACTCACTCACACACACACGGAAGACCACATGTTCCTCCTGACAAAGACGATAATAAACCAAAGGAAATATTTGTATAGATACCGAAGATAAAGATTCATTTTGTGGGGACCATGAACATCATCTTTACGTTTTTCATGGCAATCAAACTTAAACAGTACTTTGAGTTACGGTGAGTTCGCAAGTAAAAGTTCTAAAAAGTTTTTTTTGTTTATTACATGTATTTATTTGTCAGAGCGCATGCACAACAAGTTCATCTTAAACTAGAAGAGATGTATTGTGCCAGATTTAGCTCTGAGCTGAGCAGAAACACGAATACAACTAATGCAGCTAATACTACAAGTTCTATACAATAAATACTAAATCAAATCCAAATTAGTTTCTATTTCGTCAGATCTTGCAGGAGCCATTTGCTGCATTGTCAGCTGTCATTATAATGTAATCTGACTACATCAAAGGAGGATTACTGTCAACACTTTCATCATGTCATTCATGGATTCTCAGAAACTCTCCATTTACCGCACACTCCATGAAACATTCAGCCTCTCATTGAACGACAGCACAACTTGATTGGGGAGAATAATGGATCGGAGAAAAACACACACACACACACACACACACCAAGTCAAGTGAACCACAGACAGGAAGACATGTGATCTGAAGGGGAAGACTTCATTCACCAAATGAAACAGGAAAAAATAAATATGAATCAATCTTTGTGTTTTCTTCGGCCCAAAACTTGTTTTCTTGTCTAATTTGATGTTGATGATATTACACCTTAGTGCCTTGAGATGCAGTTCCTCCCACGACCACTAGATGCAAACTCTGACAAAACACTAACTGAATAGAAGTGGATGAGAAAACTTCCAAATTCCCACTAGAAAGAGGATGGAAACACGTCAGCTAAGATATTGTTACATTTGCGTGTGGAACATAGCTAAGTTAGCTAGCTAGCTAGGTCACGTATATTGTGATGACGAGAGATGTAGTTCACAAAATGATACTACAACAAACTGAGACTCTCTTGACTTGTACAATTATCTTTTAATATCTTATCAAACATCATTATGTGTAATTCATGGCACAATTCAAAGGGGATCAATTCAGGTGCCTTGGGGGACACCGGAAGGGGCGGGGCTTTCGCCTCTCTGTTGCCTGGCTCCAGTGATGGAAAACAGACAGTGAGATATTATATGTACAGTCTACAATATGAACACGTATGAAGCCCGCTGCACCAACTCGCTGTGAACCGATAAAGTGTGTCGGTGGGGCGTGGTGCAGAGTTTTATCCAGGAAGGGCCTCCTGCAGTGGGCGAAGCCCGGTCGACCCATTAACCTGCTGGGCCGGGACACGACCAGGGGCTCGTATCAGTCCACATTACGGAGGCATCGATCCCAGGAGCAGCTCAGCCGACAGGAGCAGTCATGAATAATTGATGCTGCGCTGATTGAATGGAGACTCTACTCTGCTGCTTGTATTTTTATATGAAGGCTCATTTTTTGATGAACATTTAGTGCAGTCAGGAGGAATGGAACTGCAGAATGCCTGTGTTACATTTTCAGATTGTTTGCATTCAGCATTTGATGCACATTAGTTTATGTTTTTTTTAGCTGCTCACAAACCTGCATTTTACGGTTGAAGTGGCTATCACACACCTAAAAATGCTCTGGTAAATATTCTTATATCAACAATGGATTTAATGAGTACGTGTAGTCTTTCAGCTCATCGCTTTCCTGCAACTTTACATCTTTTTTTGGCTACACAGTGATTGACAGGTCGACACCAGAGCGTTGGCCAGTCTGGGATTTCGTCGTTTTTATCTTACATATTTAAATCTGTCATAGTGTGTTTTTACTTCACGAAAGTTAAATTATAACATTGTAGACGCCAAAAAACTTCTTATTTAACCTACAGTCGTACTTCCAAACAGCCGTCCACAAACCAAAGGGTGTCGTCACGGTGCCCGCGCCACCTCTTATACACATTCTATGCTTTAACCCTGATCTTTATTGAACCTTAATCAAGTGTTTAAGTTGCCAAACCCTGACATACATTAACCATAACGTATTGGCCACAAGCACTACGTTCCTCCTAAACATTGTCACTGTAAAAGCTGGGGTTTTAGCAGAATTGTCTAATATTGACATGCAGTATTTGTTTGACAAGGTGGCAGCACTGGAGTCAAAGGAAAGGAGGAGGGATGTTTTCAGGGAAATGGGACACACCCCTTGTTTCCAGACTCCGGATTGAATCCCAGGCCAAGTCACAGTCCGTCTGCGTGTTTTCATCAATAATTATATTATGGTTTACTTTCATTTTCACATCTTCTTAAGTCATGTGATCCAAAAGACAGAAACGCTGCCTGTTGTTAAACATCCCAGCGTTGTGTGTGTGTGTGTGTGTGTGTGTGTGTGTGTGTGTGTGTGCGTGTGCGTGTGCGTGTGTGTGTGCGTGTGTGTGTGTGTGCGTGTGTGACAGAGGCAGTGCTGTACGATCATGTGAATTACAGAGATGGTAAATTGAATCAGCGGGGAGTCTCTGGCTCCACTGGTCTCAGTTGTTTCCATTGATCTGTATCAGAAGACTCGTCTGACCAGCAGCAGCGCTGCACCTCTCACTGTACAAACCACAGGGTCACATTACAGCTCACTGAAAGAAACATTCCACCATTGTTGTGTGTGTGTGTGTGTGTGCGTGCGTGCGTGCGTGCGCGCGTGCGTGTGCGTGTGTGTGCGTGCGTGTGCGTGCGTGTGTGTGCGTGTGTGTGTGTGTGCGTGCGTGTGTGCGTGCGTGCGTGTGCGTGTGCGTGTGTGTGTGTGTGTGTGTGTGCGTGTGCGTGCTCATGCAGCAACCTGAGCTGTCGGACATTCGCCTCAAAGCAAAGTGGATCTTCACAAAGTCGAACACATTTTGGTTTGCTTGCTCAGATGTTTTAGGTATTTGTGCATTTTTATTCTTCATAAATCTATGTTCATGTTTAAAACATTTTACTTGTGTTTTATTTTTGTGTGATTGATCCTCTCGCCCCTTATGATTGGATTATTCTCTTTCCTGTTTCACAGCATTTATTTTAAATAGTCCACGGATGTCTTGTTCTCTTTTGATGCACCAGAATTACAAAGCTATTTTATAAAATCTTTATTTTACCTTAATGACATTAAATGACATAAATGACTTCCTGGAGGTTGAATCAATATGCAAACTTAGATCAATAATGTGTGTATTTATGACTAATAATACGATTTACAGTAAAAGTACGAGGATGCTTTCTGGGGAATAATAAGGCCTTGTTATGACAATCATCCTTCCTTTGTTACAGTCACAACACCAAAGATGGAACTTAATAAAAATACTAACACTCAATAGAGAACTGGTGTTTTAGTGGAGTATTACCATTTCGTGAGCCTTCTGTTTCTTTATTTTTCTTTTCTTATTTCTCTCCTTTTTGTCCGTTGAGTACTTTTACTGTAGATTCTTACTTCTTCACTTCTAAATAAAGTTTGTTTGCACGATCATGTGAAGTGAAGTACCCTTTCTCTGTGGTACTGCTACTGTTACTTAAAGTACTTAAGGATTCTACTTCTTCCACATATCAAAGTGGCACATGTATCAATCAGCACATTGTCTTGCAGCCATGAAGACGCAGGCGGGGGTTGGATATGTATCTGCTGTGGACATGTGAGCTGCCCGTATCGACTTTCCTCGGGGGAGATTTATTTTTGCCTGCAGTCGCTCGGCTTCCCGCAAGCAAGGTGCATCCGGAGAGTTTCTCCTCTCCGTCATGTTAGAAAAAGTGTAACCGAAGCCGGGCACTGGACTCAACGCACACAAACACACACACATGGATATACTGACACAAATGCACACCATATATATACAGTATATATTTATATATAGTCCCAGAATGGAATGT
The DNA here is from genome assembly GCA_028022725.1 of Lycodopsis pacificus. Lineage (NCBI taxonomy): Eukaryota > Metazoa > Chordata > Actinopteri > Perciformes > Zoarcidae > Lycodopsis > Lycodopsis pacificus. Next base: position 30,338,035 of record CM051690.1, on the reverse strand, counting down.
TAGAATAAAAGGAAACCGGGAGCAGGACGAGACGTGACAATCAGCATCGTCACATCCTCCACGGTGCTCACATATCTCCATCCTGGTGAAGAAAAAGCTCATCAACGGCTATATTTCTGAAGGAAACTTAGGAGGGCAAAGTTACCGTGTTCAAATTATTGTTAACTTTTAACAGAGGAGCAAAAGAGAGCATCCTGACTGCAAACTTTACAAACCAACATGGGATGTTCAAGGCACAGGACAGGAGGGTTCTACGGCGAGTGATTCAAACCAGAACATCATTGGTTCTGCTGAGCGTCAGAGAGATTGGTGACAAGAGGTGCCTGCGAAGAGCTCATTTAAAAGACAGAACCCACCCAGCCACAACCTGCTGTCTGGAAAGAGACACAGAAGTATCAGCTGCTGTACCGCCAGACTTTAGAACAGCTTCTTTCTGTTTTTATCACACGAAAGCGCATTTTAATGTTGGGTACCAATACAGTACTGCAAATTATATAAGTATATATAACATATATAAGTATATATATGGTTTTTTTTCATTAAAAAGTATCTATAAATGCCAAATAAGGAGTACAAAGTATATAACCCCTGTTAAATGTAGTGGAGAAGAAGTATAAAGTAACAAAATGGAAACGCCTTTCCTGTCGTTCTTCAGCTGCTTTAATTGTCTTTGTCTTTGTCTTTAAAGACAATAAAAGCTGAAAGAGTCACATGACTTTCCACCTCTGTCAGTGAAAGAGGATGCTATCACATTCCTATGACTGTAGCCAGTAGAAGTGCTCAACATAACTCCACCCCTTCATGCAGGAGTGGTGGTCCGGCCGGGTCTTTCTTAATTGTACTTTAGTCGACTGCCATTAGAAGACAGAGACCAAATGAGCAGCCGTGTGGTTTGCAGTGTTGTGAACTGCAGGCTGAGTATTGATCAGCTGAGGATTTAATTGAGTACTTTTGGGAGCTCTCACATGCAGCATGACCTCATATCCTACTGCACCCATTCATGACAGTAAAGAACAAAGAGTCCAACGCATGGAGAGAGAAGCTGCGACAGCTTTTCCCTCCATGCAGGTTTTGTTGGACAGATGACGGACAAAACCACCCGAGGACCCCCGGCAGCCTCTCTGTCTCTCTTCGGCTTATCGGCCAGCTCACATCCTGCCCGTCTCCTCCCGGCCTCTAATGCACCGAGGAGAGAGCGGAGGGAAGGGGATCATTGGGAAACAAGCATTGAATGTCTCTTGCTCGTCATGTAAACATCTGCAAAAAAAAAACACCGAAAATCAATAGCAGAGAGGAGCAATTCCAGTAACTCTGTGTCTGTGTAGGCAGCTTGTCTTACAGTGGAAGTGTGCGCCGCGGTGACACAAACGCATACCGAGACATGAAACGTGGTCTGGATGCACGCTGGGGATCCACTAGTTTCTCCTGTTGGGCCTAGCTTAGCTGTAAAGTTCTGGTTAGCTCGTAAAGCTCAAACAAATACTGTGTATGTGTAATGTGAGAAGAGTCACTCGTACTCGCAATTATACAGATAATTATCAGCAAGTCTGCGTCTCTACAGCTTTTAGCCTTTTCTAGCTCATCGTGTTCTTTGTTTCAGGTCCCAGTCCTCTCATAAACCACGGGCTGGAGATAAGAAGTGGACGTGATCACCGTGACGTCACCCATTACTTTGTGGACTGCCGTTTTGAAGCTTTGAGTTCGGCATTTTGTTCGTCGCCATCTTGTTTTCTGCAACCAGAAGTGACACGAGAAGGTGGAGCTAAGTACAACCGAACACTGAATATCCCAAACATTCAACATCAACACTTCAGTTTATCAAACACTCAGCACATAAAGGAACTCTTCATCCTTCAGTCTATCAAACATTCAGCATCAACACTTCATCCTTCAGTTTATCAAACATTCAGCATCAACACTTCATCCTTCAGTTTATCAAACATTCAGCATCAACACTTCATCCTTTAGTCTATCAAACACTCAGCATCAACACTTCATCCTTCAGTCTATCAAACACTCAGCATCAACACTTCATCCTTCAGTCTATCAAACACTCAACATCAACACTTCATCCTTCAGTTTATCAAACACTCAGCATCAACACTTCATCCTTCAGTTTATCAAACACTCAGCATCAACACTTCATCCTTCAGTCTATCAAACACTCAACATCAACACTTCATCCTTCAGTTTATCAAACATTCAGCATCAACACTTCATCCTTCAGTTTATCAAACACTCAGCATCAACACTTCATCCTTCAGTCTATCAAACATTCAGCATCAACACTTCATCCTTCAGTTTATCAAACACTCAGCATCAACACTTCATCCTTCAGTCTATCAAACATTCAGCATCAACACTTCATCCTTCAGTTTATCAAACATTCAGCATCAACACTTCATCCTTCAGTCTATCAAACACTCAACATCAACACTTCATCCTTCAGTCTATCAAACACTCAACATCAACACTTCATCCTTCAGTTTATCAAACACTCAACATCAACACTTCATCCTTCAGTCTATCAAACATTCAGCATCAACACTTCATCCTTCAGTTTATCAAACATTCAGCATCAACACTTCATCCTTCAGTCTATCAAACACTCAACATCAACACTTCATCCTTCAGTCTATCAAACACTCAACATCAACACTTCATCCTTCAGTTTATCAAACATTCAGCATCAACACTTCATCCTTCAGTCTATCAAACACTCAACATCAACACTTCATCCTTCAGTCTATCAAACATTCAGCATCAACACTTCATCCTTCAGTCTATCAAACATTCAGCATCAACACTTCATCCTTCAGTCTATCAAACACTCAGCATCAACACTTCATCCTTCAGTTTATCAAACATTCAGCATCAACACTTCATTCTTCAGTCTATCAAACACTCAGCATCAACACTTCATCCTTCAGTTTATCAAACATTCAGCATCAACACATCTGGAGATACGTGGTTTTCACTGGACAGGAAGGGAAGGAAAGTCGTCATGTGAAAGTAAAGCCGACAGACAAACGTAGTGGAGTAAAAAGTACAATATTTATTGATTTCCAAAGCTAGTTGGAGTAACAACCCCGTCTCAACAGATACAGTGGAGTCTTCCTGAACGCTTTGATTGACACGTCTACAACCTGGAGCATGTGCCTCCTGACTTCTGACTCGGTCTGCGTCAGCATGCATTACATATATAATCGAGCAGAGCAATCACCTGACAGGACACCTTGTTTCTGCACATGCAGCAGGTTAGAGACTGAGACCTGAAGGTGGTTCATGTCCTTGAATTCAAGCTTCAACACGCCTGAAACGCTGAGTCCAGTTGCTCTTCTCTGTAGTTACATTCCACCGCCCTTGCAGACCAAACCCCAAATGAAGTGAAAAAGCATCCACAGTGTTAAAAACATTCATTCACTTTATACATCTTTACAGTCCTCTCGTTGTCAGACAGACGTGAGCTGGAGGGAATGTCTCGGTGTCCATCGCGCTGTGTTTGACGGGCTTCATGCTCGGTTGCCCAGCAACGACTCGATGAGTCTCGAGCTGTTTGTGATTGCAGTCGTCACCACGATGAATTTATAACCTGGGAACAGAAGGCATGCACGTGATTTAGGATACTTTCAGGTCTTTTGACACAAAGCTAACCCAGTTAATTCAGCCCGATTCATTTGTTTGTGTAACTCAGGAGTCTTTTAATAAATCGGTCATAAATGAACATGTACTTGAGTCCACACACTGGTCACAGCACAGCTCGTGAAAGTTGAATACGTATTCATCTTAATCATCACAAGAAGAGAAACATAAAGCTGTAAAACCTTTTAAATGAACTGATGTTGCTTAATGTGATGCCAGATGCTGTCAGCTGATTTGCCAGAAATTATGAAACTAAGAATTTAACAATAACGATGTTAAAGATGATTATATGTGTCGATGTGTTCACCTTGCATCGACTGTATCGGTTTGTTGTTAATGAATTGATATATCGACGCATCGTTGCCCCCTCAACTCCAAACAGCAGCAACGCTGAGAGGCAGACTGAAGAGCAGCGGAGGAAACTACGGTAAACGATCGGCAGGCATGAAGAGTTCCCATGGTTACCTCTCTCTCTGCCGAGGAACCGGAGCGCTGAGATCTCAGAGAAGGTGCAGCCTCCGAGGAACATGACCAGGATGATGCGCTGAGCGTCGCTCTTTGAATCCGCTCCGCTGCTGCCTGATGAATAACAAAACATTCATAGTTACAGATTTACACGAGAAGAAACAAGAAACCGTCTTTCTCCGGGGTAAATACAGCCGAGGTCGTCAGGGTTTTCTAATCTCTGACACCGATTGCAAAAACCGTGTAATCGGGTTTTATAAGTGCACGCTGACATATTCAAACGATTCACCGTCAACATTATATTAAAATCTCTTTATGATCTCACCTGTAACAGCGAATTCATGTCCATTTAGCAGCCTGGTGACTTCTTCAAGCCCCGTCCAACCGTCTCGCTCCAACACCTACACGTGACCACAGCGGGAGGAACATGTGACCGCAGCGGGAGGAACATGTGACCGCAGCGGGAGGAACATGTGACCGCAGCGGGGGGAACACGTGACCGCAGCGGGAGGAACACGTGACCGCAGCGGGAGGAACACGTGACCGCAGCGGGGGGAACACGTGACCGCAGCGGGAGGAACACGTGACCGCAGCGGGGGGAACACGTGACCGCAGCGGGAGGAACACGTGACCGCAGCGGGAGGAACACGTGACCGCAGCGGGGGGAACACGTGACCGCAGCGGGAGGAACATGTGACCGCAGCGGGAGGAACATGTGACCGCAGCGGGGGGAACACGTGACCGCAGCGGGAGGAATGAATGAATGAATGAATGAATTTTATTTATATAGCGCTTTTCACAGATAGTAAATATCACAAAGTGCTTAAACAGAGAAGACATTTAAAAGCATAAAAAACATAATGTGACCCTAGGGTCAATAAATTATATACACACAGAAAAATTAAAAAAATAAAAAATAATAAAATAAAATAATAAAAATAAATAAAAATGTAAAACATTTTATGAGCAGGTCTTAAAATATGGCTAGGACATGGGTTTACTTTTACACAAATGCCAGCCCAAACAGGTGGGTTTTAAGCTGGCTTTTAAAAGTATCCACAGTATCTGCGAGGCGCAGAGTTGCAGGCAGAGTATTCCAGAGCCTCGGAGCCACTGCCTCAAAGGCTCGGTCACCACGGGTCTTAAATCGTGTGCGTGGGACCGACAGAAGACCTAGAGCGTTTGACCTGAGAGTGCGGGCGGGTGAATAGGGGCGAAGCAGATCAGCTACATAAGCCGGAGCCTGACCGTGAAGTGCTCTGTAAGTGATGGTGAGAATTTTAAAGTGTATCCTAGATGCTACAGGAAGCCAGTGGAGAGATGGGAGTACGGGGCTGATGTGAGACCGTCGATTTGTCCTGGTGAGTAATCTGGCGGCAGCGTTTTGGATGACCTGCAGACGGTTAAGAGCAGATGCACTGAGTGATGTGAAAAGTGAGTTGCAGTAGTCAATGCGAGAGGAGATAAATGTGTGTATGATCATCTCTAATTCAGGTGTTGAAACCACAGATCTCAGTTTACTGATATTTCTTAGATGGAAGAAACATGACCTGGACAGCTGCTTAACATGAGGGTCAAACGACATGGATCGATCAAAGAAAATCCCTAGATTGCGCAGGTTGCAATGGGCAGCAGAGGAGAGTGGACTGATAATCTGCCTGATCATGGGGACAAACTCCTCTGGAGCAATAACTAGGACCTCCGTCTTAGAGTCGTTGAGTTGTAAGCAGTTTTCTGCCGTCCAGTCTCTGATGGCATTTACACAGTCCAGGAGCCGAGTTAATGTGAATGCCTCGCTGGGTTTGAATGACAGATGAAGTTGGATATCGTCTGCATATAAGTGATAGGACACATTATAGCTTTTTATGATCGGTCCCAAAGGTAGCAGATAAAGGGAAAATAGCAGAGGCCCCAGAACCGAGCCCTGCGGTACACCACAAGACAGTGGAGAGGTAACAGACACAAAATCACCCACAGAGACATTGAAACTTCTGTCATTGAGGTAAGATGTAAACCAGTCTAACGCTATGCCAGTTATGCCCACCCAATCACTTAGCCTCTTAATCAGGATGTCATGGTCTACAGTGTCAAATGCAGAACTGAGGTCCAGAAGAACTAACACAGAGCAGTCACCTGCATCAGCACACATGAGAATGTCATTTGAAACCCTCAGGAGAGCGGTTTCAGTAGAGTGTTGCTTACGGAACCCAGACTGGAACTTGTCATACATGTTGTGCCTCTCCAGTGCAGCAGTAAGTTGTTTGGCCACCACTTTCTCTAAAACTTTGGACAAGAAAGGTAGTTTTGATATGGGCCTGTAGTTCATGGGCAAAGCTGGATCTAAGTTTGGTTTCTTTAATATGGGCTGGATAGTGGCATGTTTGAAATAGGAAGGGACAATTCCTGTAGACAATGAGGTATTGACAATAGATGTTACTGCAGGGCCAATAGTTAGCAGAACTTTCTCAAATAGAGATGATGGAATTATATCCAGAGGGCAAGATGATGGCTTTGTTTTGTTAATTAAGTCTATCATGTCTTGAAGGCTGATAGGCTGGAAAGAGTCCTGAACAGCAGGAGATTGCGAGGAGCTACAAGTAGATGGACAGATCCCAGGCTGAATGCCAGATCTAATACCTGTTACCTTATCAATAAAATAGATAAGGAATTTGTTGCAATCGTTAACAGAATAGCATGGTAAAGTGGAGACAGACGGTGAAACAATTCTCTTAATTATGTCAAACAGAATCTTGGGATTTCTCTTTGAAGAAGAGATTAGGTTGGCAAAATAAGCAGTTCTAGCTTCCTTTACTCCAGTATTAAAAGAAACTCTGAGGTCTTTGAGATATAAACGATGCACTTCTAGCGCAGTAGCTTTCCAGAGCCGCTCTGTCCTGCGACACTTCTGTTTCAGGCTGGTCACTGCGTCCGTCATCCATGGAGTAGTGTTACAGGCAGCCCTGGTCCTTTCCTTAAGAGGTGCCACTTTATCCAGCAAAGTGGTGCAATGTTCATTAAATGACTGTATCAAGTGTTCAACATCATTGAGATTTGTGTTAATGTCACAGCAGAAGTGCATAGAGAAATGATCAGCTGTACTCTGGGTAATAATGCGGGAGTGGAATGTTTGTTTCAGACACAAGGGGTCAGTATTTACAGAAAGATCAAAGAAAATACATTTATGGTCACTGATCAATAGGTCCTCACAACGGGTATTATCAATATCAAGACCCAGAGAAAACACAAGGTCCAAGGTGTGACCACCCCTGTGAGTGGCACCAGAAACATGTTGCGTGAAATTAAAAGATTCAGTAATATTGAGAAACTCAGTAGCAGTACAGTCTGTGGTATCATTGATATGCAGATTAAAATCACCAACCAGAAGCACTTTGTCTAGCTTGATAATAGAGGTCAGAAAGTCTGTGAACTCTGATAAAAACTGACCTGCAGGACCTGGAGGTCGGTAAATTAAAAAACAGTAAAACGGCTTTAGCCGGCCCACTTTAGTCAGCTGTAGTTCAAAAGTAATATAGGATTCTGTGCTCCCCAAGTGGCAGGAAAACTGATTCTTCCAGACCACGGCGAGGCCTCCACCGCGGCCTGTCAGATGCGGTGTCCCAACATAAGAACAGTCCACAGGGCAGAGTTCATTAAAATGGATGCATTCCATATTCCGTTGCCAGGTCTCGGTCAGAAATAAAAAAGCCAAATTATGACTTGTGAACAAGTCATTTAAAATGTGAGCCTTGTTTGTTACAGAGCGTGCATTAATCAGACACATTTTGATGGGGGAAGACACTTTGTCGTCATCAGCACAGGAAGCTTTGTGGGTATGTGCAATAGGACGGATCACTCGTGCAGCACCTCGAACCCGACCATAACTAGGGCGTGAGCGTGAGTCTGTGATTCTCACGGGAATGTTCATGGGTTGTGGAGTGGAAGTTACGGTAGAGGCTGGGGAGAGAGTAGTGGGAGATCCTCCATGCCGCCAGGGGGAGCTAGTGTTGCTTGTAGGGGATGAAAGCGGCTGATGAATGATCGTAGAGGAAGAGTGACAGCGGACAGGGGATCCAGGTGTAAACAGTCAATCATGTGAATGGGAGTGAACAGCATGCTGTAAATTAGCCGCTAGCAGGCGGCTACCCAGCTTGTTAAAATGAATACCATCCCTTTTAAAAGCGGAGGAGCGGCCCCAAAACAGATTAAAATTGTCAATGAAGCTCACGTTGTTGGTCCTGCAGGCGGCCTGGAGCCAGGTGTGGAGGCTGAGGAACACGTGACCGCAGCGGGGGGAACACGTGACCGCAGCGGGGGGAACACGTGACCGCAGCGGGAGGAACACGTGACCGCAGCGGGGGGAACACGTGACCGCAGCGGGGGGAACACGTGACCGCAGCGGGGGGAACACGTGACCGCAGCGGGGGGAACACGTGACCAGAGGAGAACAGGTGACCGCAGCGGGAGGAACACGTGACCGCAGCGGGAGGAACACGTGACCGCAGCGGGAGGAACACGTGACCGCAGCGGGGGGAACACGTGACCGCAGCGGGAGGAACACGTGACCGCAGCGGGAGGAACACGTGACCGCAGCGGGGGGAACACGTGACCGCAGCGGGAGGAACACGTGACCGCAGCGGGGGGAACACGTGACCGCAGCGGGGGGAACACGTGACCAGAGGAGAACAGGTGACCGCAGCGGGAGGAACACGTGACCGCAGCGGGAGGAACACGTGACCGCAGCGGGAGGAACACGTGACCGCAGCGGGAGGAACACGTGACCGCAGCGGGGGGAACACGTGACCGCAGCGGGAGGAACACGTGACCGCAGCGGGGGGAACACGTGACCGTAGCGGGGGGAACACGTGACCGCAGCGGGAGGAACACGTGACCGCAGCGGGAGGAACACGTGACCGCAGCGGGAGGAACACGTGACCGCAGCGGGAGGAACACGTGACCAGAGGAGATCAGGTGAGATCCCGTGGAGAGTCCTTGTTCGTTTCCTCACCTGCTCGACGAGTTTGCAGCTCAGAGGGACGTAGGCGCCGCTGAAGATGTAGGCCATGTCTCGTGGGACGCGCAGGTCGTATTCTTCATCAGACTTTGGCACCTTCGCACAAAAACACCGATAACAATACGATGATTAAAACGGCCTCCTCAGCGTGGCACGGGGAACAAGATGCAACGTGATGAGGATTTTACCAGGTTGAGCTTTCGGCTCAGGGCTCTGAAGTTGCTCTTTTTTGCCAGAGAAGAGAAGGCGTCACTCAGCTTACCTGCAAAAACAAATAGAAGAACAAAAAAGAGATTCCTGAAGCCACCGGTCAGGGTTGTGCGTACGGAGAGAAACTGAGATTGTGTTTTGGAAGACTTGAAATCCAAAAAGACGTCCGTTCCACCTGCAGTTTTGTCGTTGACCAGTTTTCCCACTTTGCTCTCCATGGCGGTCAGCGCTTCCCCCGCCGGCTGCTCCACCAGCAGCCCCAGCTGCTTCAGGTTGGCAAACGTGAGCAGGTGGTCCGCTCCATAGCTCTGATGAGGTCGAACAGAGACAACGTGTCACATTGAAGGCCAGCGGCTCCTGAACTGGGCGGGGCTTAACTCGGGCTCGTCAATCCAGAAACTCACGTTCCCCAAAAAGAATAAAACAGTCCAATACACACAAAACCAGACGGAACATAAACGTCTCACCTGTAGATATTGTGCTTTTAATGAGCGGTAATCTTTTGGCAGAAGTCCTGTGAGAAACGTCACAGTTATCAATGCAACATGAGGACAATCTGAACGCGTCTTTACATTCATATTGACAAGACGACAACAAACCGTTTTCCGTGATGGACAGAAGACAAAGCAGCCGCAGACTTTCCATCATGGAGACCTTGAAGAAAAGAAAAGAATAAAGAAGTTTCCAGCATGTTATGAACTATTTGACCTGATCCTGGATCAGACTGACCTGTCTGCTGATGTGCTCCTCTAAGAAAGAAATGCTTTCACGGATTTCAAATCCTTCAAGTAAAGCTGGAACAGAAAACAAGACGAGTGTCAACAACAACAACAGCGTCACAGAAGTGACATTAAAGGGACGGTTGGGCCGCATGAGGCGCCGCTTCACCTTTCTGTTCGGACCTGAAGCCGTTCTCTCCCTCTGTGCTCTCAGCACACCGGAGCTGCTGGTCCACCGCGGCCTCAATCCGTTACGTACTTTGTGTTATTGTCTGACTTTGGTGTCGTAAAGCAGAAGTTCACACTTTTTTTTGAAGCCCTCTAAGAAAACCTAAGCCCCCAAATACAGATTTTAGTTGTAAATAAAATATAACAGACAACCGGGCACCGCTCAGGTTGTATCGGGTTAGTTCAGATTCACCGAAGTCTCACAATAACACAAACAGATGGAGGCAGAGTAGAGCAGCAGCTCCTGAGCTCTGAGAGGTTACATCACCTCGTTTAGTGAATAGTCTGGTGTCTTTGTAGAGATCAAAGATAACAGCTTCACTTCCCCTCAGAAAGGTTTGTCTGACATCAAAGTAAAGAGGAGAAAATATTCTAAATAAAGCTTAAAACCTAAAGTGATATCGATTCTTTAGCGTCTAAAATACGTCCTCAGCAGAACATTGATTTGTGTGTTTCTCTAAACTACTGTAGTAGAACTCTGACTCTGGAGAAGAACCTCTCACACACACACACACACACACACACATCTCTACTGTCCCTTTAATGATTAAAACACATTGAACTAAAAGCTGAATCGAACATTTCTTACAGTGTTCTGTCTTCAACAGCTCCTGGAAGTCCTGCTTCGTCTTCTTCTTCATTATCGATTCACTTGCACCGATGTCTGAAAGAGAACGTGCTCTTCAGCCGACTTTAAAAGAAATAAAAAACAAAAATCCACGTGATGAACACTCACGGAGGCTGAGCAGCCGATGCTCCTGTTTTAACCCTTTGAGTTCCTCTGACACAAACGTCTTCATCTGCTTTATGTCCATCCCCCGACGCTTCTGTAGGACAAGAGAAAGAGAGCGTCGGTCTGACTTACGATACCAGACGAGGGGGACGGGCATTCACTCACGTCATACGCAGTCTGGAGGTTCCTGGCTTTCTGGCTGAGGAAGCCGAAGACGTTGGAGAAATGCTCGTTTCTGATTTCGTTGAAGACCTACGAGACGCGTGCGAGAGTTCAAACAGCCGCCGTAGGAGTCGTGATGATGATGGTGATGATGATGATTAGACATCAGCCTACCTTATCCTGAGAGTTCAGCATGACTTTAAGACTTTTGTCAGACGACGTGACATCAGGTCCAAACTCCACACATCCTGCAGAGCAGAGGCTGCGCTGAGACGTCGATAATCAAACACGTACGAAATAAATCTACAGGTGTCATTATTCAACAACGGCCGCTTTCATTCTGCCGGAGAAACGTTTCAAATCTGCTTTTAACCTTAAGTGTCTTTAAAGTGTAAAAATTTGCCAATTAAAATGTCATTTTTGCATTTTCTGTAATTTCTTTGTGTTTTACGATTCGCTATTTTTTGTACCTTTGTTGTATTTTTTGAAGTAACATTTTTTTGAGAGGCACTATAGAAATAAAAGCTTTTTATTTATATTGTCAAAATAAAACCCATCAGGGTCCAAAGTGAAATAAAAAGCCCCAAAAATATACAGATGTTTTAACACTGCGACACAGACAAAATGCAAGCAAAACACAACATCTATCAAATTAGCAATTATATTTAAATTTAAATATCTAAAATATCACCTAGTCAGACGATGTTGACGTATCGAAAAAATGGTGTATTAAAACACGTCATCTTTACACATAAACCTGCTGCTGCACAATTAATCGAATATTAATCGCGACCACCATTTTGCCTTCCTACAATTACATGAATATGATCGACGGCAAGCTTGACGCTTCAAATGCTCCACTCGTAGAAACCTCTGCTGCATATAAGCGCTTCCTAAACGAACAGCCAGCCACCAGGGGGCGCTCATGATGTCAAACAGAAGCAGCCTGAGAAAAACTACCTGAATGTTGCAGCTGCGGTCCAGAGCAGAAGATATAATAAGTAATATACTGAATATAAAGAAAATGCACTCAGTCTGATGTTTGATACAACGTGTACATTAGCAGGAAGTCAGAACATCAACGTCAAAGCTCTGGTGATCGAATTTTGGGTGAAATGTTTTGGTACAACTATATTTGCTTCTAGATGCTTTCCAAATACGACCGGTTCTTATTTTGATGCAAAGATTTGAACATGAGCAGAGCTCTGTTTATTGTAATGTCAAAATGTGAAAAGTGCTAAAAACATTTTGTCCTTAAAATGAAGGAATTGTGATCTCAACATTGATCAAAGTATCATTTTGGTCATAATCGTGCAGCCCGACGTAAACTGCATCTTTAGATTCAGCTGTGTTCATGTGGACAGACGCAGCTCTTCACACTGAACACAGTCAACGCTCCACAGGCTGCTTTCATACCCACCACATTTGATTCTGAATATATCATCCACCAGCCCCTCGTAGACGACTTGAGAGCACAGAGGAGTGACGAAGTCCACATCTGCAAACACGACGGCAGCGTTAGAGACGAGAGACGAGAGCAGATTAAAGGTGCTATGTACCAGATTGGGAGCATTTCTGCTGAGCCGGTGGCTCGCAGCTAACGGTGCTGACGATGGCAAAAGTGCTGACAGAGCGAGCAGTATTCATCTGAGGGGGACTGGAGGGTTCAGGTGCTACGCTACAGAGAGGACGGCGTTAGCTAGCCAGTGTGGCGACGCCCACATGCACAAATTAAGTGGCAACCTCCGGTTCTAGAAAGTGAAGCTAAAGCTTCAAGTCTTAAAGCTGCATTCTCTCTAGTGGCCACCAGGGGGCGACTCCTCTGGTTGTATAGAAGTCTATAGAAAATGACTCTACTTCTCTCTTGATTTATTCCCTCAGTAAACATTGTAAACATGAGTTTATGTCTCAATCTCTAGTTTCAAGTCTTCTTCAATACAGCATGATGTTCATTTAGTACATGATGGTCCATTTAGAGTCACACAGACCATGAAGCAGGGGATGCTTTAGGGCGGGGCTACTGTGATTGACAGGTCTCTTTATCTTCACACTGCTGTATTAACGCTCTGAATCTGGTATACTGCACCTTTAAGGACCCATGTGTTCTCACCTCTGTCGATGAGAAAAACCTTTCCTATTTCAGCTTGTCGAGCTCGTTGTTCTCCCTGTTCCACCTGCTCCCTCCACGACTCGTACGCCATCTGGTACCAGACAGAAGCAGAAACGTTATCGCAGGTGAAGCCAGAACGCGTCGCGGAGGATCTGACGTGACGAGTGCTGTGGTCTCCGATCACACCGCACCTTGGAACATCGTCCGATCCCGTAGACCTTTGAGAAGGGGCCGTAGAGGGAGTGGAGGAGGTGCAGAGCGCTGCCGGCTGTCCTGACCCAGCGCTGGTCCCCCGCCTGTGTGACGAAGGACAACCTGAAGCACCCGAGCTACAAATGACTTACTTACACTAAATATCAATGATCCATCGGTTAATAAATCACAACGTGTCACCTTTTATTCACACTTTTCTTTCTACTGAGTCACAGTGTAAATAATCGTTCGTGTAATTTGGATCAATGTGCAGCAGAATTCAGATCGTTTTTGATTGACTGAATATATAGCAAACTCTGCTCCCCTGACTATGTGATGTATTTTATGGATAATTCATGTTATATTCAATGCATAACAAAAAAGTTGTTTCCTTTTCCCTGACGCTGGAGCCATTATCATTATTATTATTATTATTATTATTATTATATGATTCTGTTTGTTGGACTGAGAGTGACTTATGTGCAAACGACCTCATCAAACAAATAAAGAACATAAACGATGCCTCGAGTTAACGGGCTGAATGATCCATCGACTTGGCGTCGTGGTTATTTACCAGGAAGTTGTCTCTGAAAAACTCCGGCAGCTCCAGACTGATGACGTCGTCGTCGAGAGGAAGCAGATAGAAAGACCACTCGTCGGTGGTCACTTCTGTGGGACGACAAAAACAAACGCACGTTATTCTCTTTCATTTTGGAAAAGCATTCGTTTCACATAGTTTCAGTGTTACTGCAGGTAGAGTGATAGAGCGTTGTGGAGGTTTGATCAGCATTTCACAGCTGGAGGTTTTACAACATTCACTTTTATTATTTTTTATCAGTGTTGTAGTCAAAACCACCTCAACCGGGACCGATCACGACCAGAGTGTTATGAGACCGAGCTGAGTCCAACACTGCAGAACACACTCAGGATCAACAAGATCCACATTCCCAGAAAAACACCACACCTTTGGGTCAAAATAAGTTCAGCACTCCCTCTCTCCAAACCTCATCACTGCTGCTGAAGTAAAGCACAGGATGTTCTACATCCGGTCACATTGTGCAGTGCGCACGCCGGCATTGTTTTTCTGGCTATTCTGACCCACAATCCTTTGCACAGCAGATAAATGAAGAGGGTCAAAGTTCAAGGGGCCATGTTATGACCAACTAGTATGCACCAATTGATTGCATAGAACAGTGCGCACTTTGTAAAGCCCGCTGCAGTATGTGCTAGAAGCAAAAAGAAACACCAAGTATGTGTTTGGAACGCAGTGAGAGTAAAGAAATGAAGACGCTCACCACCAAAGATCCCCTGCTCCTCCAGCACCGCCTCACACGCAAAGAACTGGAGCGCAGAGGAGGGGCAACAGACGGGTTGGTCAATTCATTCAGAACTTACTCCAAGATGAATCAAACAGAGTGTGTGCACGACAGCAAAGCAGGGAAATACCTTCTGAGGCGTGAAGATGATCTTGTATCTTCTAAATCTCCCCACTGCCTTGTCTGCATTGGCCACATCTGCAACAAGAAGCATCACAGCATGACATCATTTAGGAGGCTCGTTGCTATGACGACGTCACTGCATGTGTGCGGGCTGGGAATCTATATATAAGACTGATTAAAGAGTATTATTGTTCCTGTTAAACTGTCATTGAGCCTTCATTACAGAAAGAAAACATCACACTCTACTTACGGGAGTGGTTTTTGACTAAAGACATTTTCTCCAGAAAGAATCGCACAAAAGCAACACTTTCAATCTTGTGCTCACTAGTTTCTAAGAAATAAGACATTCAGCGGAAACAAAGCACAAATAAAGACAAAAGAAATCACCAACAGCGTCCGACTACTCGACTAACGGACTACTCACCACATATCCATTTGACAGTTTGTATTCTTGGCCGGATCAGAAAACAGAGCCTGTCAGAGAGTAAAGCCTCGTTATCAAGCAGTCATCATCAGACGTGTGTGTGTGTGTGTGTGTGTGTGTGTGTGTGTGTGTGTGTGTGTGTGTGTGTGTGTGTGTGTGTGTGTGTGTGTGTGTGTGTGTGTGTGTGTGTGTGTGTTGAACTATCGTTAGGACTATGAAGGGTGCAGGGCTCACTGGTCTGAGGTGCTGACAACAGGTTTGTATTCCACTTTGTACAGTTTGTCGACTTCATGTTGCTGGAAAAAAAAAAAAAAGGACAAAATGTTTGAAAAAGATATTTGAACAGAAGAGCTTCTTCATCAAGAGTCAGCTGATGAGGTTCACCTTTAGTATCGACACATTGGCGATTCGATCCAGTGGGCTCATCAAGTCCGCCTCGATGAAGAGGTCCTTCTTCCCCGGCAGCTGTGTGACAAAGAGAGGAAGATGGGAGGGTGAGGAGGACAGCTGCAGGACACTGTATTCACACACAGCGTGCTTTCAAACAGGATTCTCTGCCTATTAAAGTGAATTATCTCCAGCCTTAACCACGCGTGGGGCAGAGCACGTACACTTTGTACACTAATTATACGTAGAACACCTTTAACACTCGTTATTTTGTCTGTGTCGTATTTTTCGTATTGTCGACAAATCCCACGAAAACACACTTGACCTCTGAAGCCTCAGTTCGTCGTGCCACTGAGCTCCAAGCCCATTGATCTCTACCAAAGACATACAACTTTAAACATGGGCCATTTTATAAAAACGCAAAACAGCTGGTCACAGCTGCCTTTTTAACAAATGTTACTCAAACAGGGGGAAGTAAAGCATTTGTTTCGGACTATTTTCAGCGGTGGATGAATCCACATCTGGTGCTCTGGTGAGTATTGGTGGCAGCAGGACGGTGTGTGTGATGTTTGAGTTGTCACCCAGTGCTGATGTGTTTTTAAATGCAGCTCTATGACACATCAGGGCTTTGGATATACAGACTAAACTTGTTTTTTAGTCATGTCACTAGACTTTAAAGAAAGCAACCCGTTTCCTCTGATCAACACCTAATGACAGATGGGGTGTGTCAGCAGTGCAGTAGCTTCTTCTTTATTTTTTTACATACCAGTCATTGTTGGTGGGCAAGATGGCAGAGTCAGCCAAACCAAACCAACAACGGACACATTGCGACATATTGTCCTACCTGTTCCAGCAGGTAGATGAGCTGATCTCTGGCCAGCCTCTTGAGCAGAGAGAAGTCTGGGAGCTCCGGACAGTCTCTCCTGGAACTGTGAGCCATGCTGGGCCACAACAATAACCACACATCCAATGAACACAGAACACAATACTCGTATAACAAAACATGTAATGACAGAGAGGCTACAACCAAAGGAAACACATAATATATATGCTGTGATTGACCTAAGTTAACGTTAGCTAGCGTTAGCATGTAGGCTAAAAACACATCCTTAACATCACAGTACATGTTTAAAGACGAGCGTCAAAGAGCTGACAGTTATGCAGAAATATTTTCACAAAATTATCCAATAAACAGCAGAAATCAAGCAGCAAATATCTGTCAAAACATTATTAAAAGGGGGAGGGGGGGGCGTTAAACTGATATTAGAAGCTAACCTGCTGCTTCCGTAGCTACAAAAAGCGGAACAGACAACCAGCTGCTGTTTCCACCCGGACCAACACAAGGGACGGACTGCTACACCGTTGGTTAAAAAAAGAAAAAGGAACGAGGTTGAAGTCCAGTCACAGCTGGTTCCTGTCGCTACTTCTTTGTTTTTCCACCATGAATTCGGACGCAGTTTTATTGTTAGAGACGGTTAACTTCGCGGCAGAGAAACATCGTAACCAGCGACGTAAAGATCCCGAGGAAACCCCGTACATTAATCACCCGATCGGTAGGACTCTTTGTTGTGATGCCTTCAGCGCTGCTCGGTAGGACTCTTTATTGTGATGCCTTCAGGTGCTGCTCGGGAATCTCTCAATCCAACGCTGCAGAAGTCAACAATAATAACAGTGGTGGAAAGTAACTTTAAAGTGTATTTACTGAAGTATTATATGAAATATTACAAAATATTATTTAATACACAAATATTATTAATAATAATGTTATTTAATATAAGATAAGATAAGATAATCCTTTATTAGTCCCTCAGTGGGGAAATTACAGGATTACAGCAGCATCGCTCACAAGTAATAAATGAAGATAAAAAAAATCAAGTAGTATAAATAGACTAAACAGTAAACAGTAGTAAAAAATATGACAGTAAAGAAGAATACAAAATATACCAGTATGTACAGACGGAGTAAAAATGAAATGAATGAATATACAAATATTAAATATATATTGTACTTTATTTCCTCCTACTTTGTACTTCTACTCCACTACATTGCTGAGGGGCATATTGTATTTTTTGAACGTGTATTATTATTAGTTAAGACAGGTTAAATAATACAAAATATAATCAAATACGTTCTGAATTATTTTTATCGATAAGATGAGGTATACATGGCATTATATATAAAGCAATTAAAGTAGCGCCACCTTTACGAACTACAGCATTAAAGTGTTTATTTATTTTAAGTAACATTTTTAATGTAGGACTTTTATTTGTAACCGAGTATTTCTACACTGCAGTATCACAACTTCTACTAAAAGTAAAGAGTATTTGTTCCACCGCTGGATTGTAAAATGATTTCTGATGCTGAACTCTGTGTGAAGCTGTGATACTTGACACTTGCTGAGGTATTAGGAGGGAGAATACAGTCTAAGAATTTAATCATTTTCACAGTGGTTATTAAAGCTCATACTATAAATTGGCGAATATTAGATGTTTACGGATATATCAGCATCGATGTATAAGTAACACAAATAAATATCGATAGGTATGAGTTCATTTAGAAACAATGTTTCCATTATCTACCAGAGATACGTTTGTTTATTTTGCAACAGTAAAATATCACTGGTCACAATTATTGAAAATAAAATAATCCAAGGGATGTGTTTTGAGATTTTTTATGGTTAAAAACAGATATTCTATCGCTGATGTATTTTTAACAGATTTTATAGTCTTAGTGAAATGAAAAATACATGTTTTCCGGTTGTGTCCTTGAGTTAAATGTTTATTTATTTCTTGTTATTTGCCAAATGTCAAAAAAAAGAAAATCAATATGTGAGTATTTTAACATCAAATATCTGTCAAAATCTTTGCTCTGGTTTCAAACTTTTAAGGAGTGGCGAGAATCCTCAGCCATGAAGGAGGCGTCATAGACATCGAGGTTTTACAAGTGAGTATGAGACTTTGTCGGGAAGCTCCGGTGCCTTTTGTGTCACTGAGCCGGTGTCTCGTCTTCCCCGCAGGCCGCTCTGCTGCACGACACAGTGGAGGACACGGACACCTCTCTCGCAGAGCTCGAGGCGACGTTTGGGACGATCGTGGCTCGTATCGTTGAGGAGGTGACGGACGACAAAAGCCTGCCCAAACACGAGAGGAAGCGTCAGCAGGTGGAACACGCGGCACACTGCAGCTGCCAAGCCAAACTGGTCAAACTGGCAGATAAACTGTACAATCTGAGGGACTTAAACCGCAGCACACCAGTCGGTCAGCACCTCTCTGTCACTCTCACTGCTCTTATACTGTCACCGAAGAGTTCATTTAAGTTCTCTTTTTCTGTTTGTTCATTGTGTCGAAAGACAAGGCAACTGCTGTTAGCACCCAGGTGTCCGTAGCCAACAATGCTATTTGCGCTAACTAGGTGGCAACGTCTGAATATTGAAGTAAAGGCTGAAGTGTCTTAAAGCTGCATTCTCTCTAGTGTCCACCAGGGGGCGACTCCTCTGGTTGTATAGAAGTCTATAGAAAATGACTCTACTTCTCTCTTGATTTATTCCCTCAGTAAACATTGTAAACATGAGTTTATGTCTCAATCTCTAGTTTCAAGTCTTCTTCAATACAGCATGATGTTCATTTAGTACATGATGGTCCATTTAGAGTCACACAGACCATAAAGCAGGGGATGCTTTAGGGCGGGGCTACACGCTGATTGACAGGTCTCTACCAGAGACGTATACGGCGTCTCTACGTCTCCTCCTCAGTCCAGATACGGTCACTTCAGTTCACCGGTTGCAAAGAACAACAAGATAGCGACGACTGTAATCCAAGATGGCGATGACGAAATTGCCGAATTCAAGGCTTCATCATCAGTCCACAAACCATTGAGTGATGTCACGATGACTACGTCCACTTCTTCTATACAGTCTATGAGTACACACAGTAAAGTGTACCCAAGTCACTGAAATACAAGTAATAGTTTGGTAGTGGTGATTCCTTTCAGAGAGTTGCGTTGTAGACGTGTCTGACTGTTAATAAATACTTCATGGACTCTCTAAGGACACTAGAAGACACTGCAGCTGTCAGATAAAGAGTAAAACTGTAACATGACAAGTGTGTTTCCACTATAGAAGTACATAAGTACCAATACTTGACCGTGTACTTACCTAGTCACCATACTGCTTCCCTCTGTGTGTGCGTGTGTGTTTTACAGGCTGGACAGCCGAGCGGGTGCAGGAGTACTTTGTTTGGGCCCGTGAGGTGGTGAGAGGCCTGAGAGGAACCAACTCTGTGCTGGAGCAGAAGCTGGAGGAGCTGTTCAGGCAGAGAGGGGTCCAGCTCTGACAACACAGCGGAGAGCACACCGCTCCAATTACAAAGAAGATACTTTTTCATTTGTAAATTACAGAAATAAATCATATAGTTTACATCTGTGTGGTCACTGGTTTTTAGTTTCTGTTTTCATATTTTGTCTGTGTAGTTGAATTGAGTTTTTAGGAGTATTAGCATCAGTAGTTATGTTCCAATCCATCTATCTACCTAAAGAGGTGGAATGTAACTAACTATGTTTACTCAAGTGCTTTGAGGTACTTGTACTTTACTTGAATATTTTCTTCTCACTCTTTCACTTTATACTTCAACTCTACTACATTACAGAGGGAAATATTATTGCAATATATTACACTCAAAACATGGAAATGTTCAAGTAGCACTGAAACGTAGTTAATAGATAGACAGAAAATGAATCATTTGATCGTTGTTGAAGTAATGTTTTGTGTAAACGGTTCATGGTTGGCTTCACAAATGTAGAGGTTTGGATTGTTGGTTGAACAAAACACACTGTGAAGATGTTACTTTGGGCATTTATATCATTTATCACTATTTTCAGAATGTTTACAAACCAAATAAGTAAATTTATGGATATACTATACGCAGTGGCGGCTGGTGGGACATGTTCTAGGTCGGGCTGTGCCACAACCAATCAATTTCAGCAAACATCCCAGAATGATTTAATGCAAAACAATGAAGGTATCAAACACGCATTACTACTTTATAGTTAAATATTTAACCTTTATTCCAACATGAAAAAAAACAGTAAATAACACTTTGATAAACACGTCAGGACATCTTATTTTAGTCTCAGTATAATATAATAATATATATATCATATAATAATACATAATATTATATGATAATATTCTGTATAATATAATGTGTATCATATAATAATATTCACTATAATATAAAACACACACACATATATATAATTATTTATTTATAACTATATATCATGTCTCAGCAGCTGCTTCATGTCTCTCACTAACTGTCCGTGCTGGCTCTGTCCCCGTTGTTTTAAAGCTAACTAAGTTATTATCATGACGTCATCCAGCTAGCCAAACCTGTCTGGTGTAACACGTTATGTTAGCTAGTGGAGAAGCTTCGCATGTATAGTATCTATCTATCTATCTATCTATCTATCTATCTATCTATCTATCTATCTATCTATCTATCTATCTATCTATCTATCTATCTATCTATCTATCTATCTATCTGTCTGTCTGTCTGTCTGTCTATCTATCTATCTATCTGTCTGTCTGTCTGTCTGTCTGTCTGTCTGTCTGTCTGTCTGTCTGTCTATCTATCTATCTATCTGTCTGTCTGTCTGTCTGTCTGTCTGTCTGTCTGTCTGTCTGTCTGTCTATCTATCTATCTATCTATCTATCTATCTATCTGTCTATCTATCTGTCTGTCTGTCTGTCTGTCGTTCTGTCTGTCTATGTGTGATATCAGCCACTATTATGCTCTTGAATTGCAGAATATCTACATTGAGCTTTAATCTTCTCTTTAAGTTTATTTTCGAGGTAATTCTTAGCTTACGATATCTTGTAAACTGTAGTACATCAGTGGTCTAAAAAGCCAGTTATAAGTGATTTTTGTGCTAATTATTGTGTGTTTATTTTTGGGCGGAAGTGTACGTCGGAACAAATCCATTTCCGGTCCGCTTGCTCTTCAGCGAGTTAGCTTAACTTCCGTTTGACTAAAGCAGCGACGAGCTCATTTTGTAGGCATAAAATACATCTTTTTTTACTTTTATTCGGTTGATACCGTCGACCAGGCAGCCATGTCTAGTCGCGAAGCCCTCAACATGAAGCTTCCTCCGATCCAGTCCACGGCCGGAGCCGTGCCGGTCCGGAACGAGAAAGGTAACAGCGGCGGTTAGCTAGCAGGCGGCTAGCTGCGTGCTAAGTTGTTAGCCAGCTAAACAACACCAATAGTCGGTCTGAAAATTTGATAGAGAGATAACGTTAGATAGATAGGTAACAGTTAGGTAGGTAGGTTAGAAAATTCATGTGGACGCAGTTCCCGCATTGTTTGGGAATAAAACGTGTAAACAGTCACAATTTGTGTGTGATGTTTGGATGTCCACCTCATAGATAAAAACACATACTTTTGGTTATAGTGCAGCTACAGGAGCAAAAGTATTTTGATAAACTCTACAAGATCCAACGACAACAACACAACAGCCTTCCTGTCATCAATGTAACATTATAAACATACAAAGTTAGCTAGTCATATTTAAAGTATCCCAATGAAAGCTAGATTCAATTAAACATCTAGACACTATTTAGCACATTCCTGCACTAAACTGTACATTTACTTTTATGAATTTCTCGATTGTATAGGGTTTAATGTGATGCTTTACTTTTGCACTGTGTTTGTTGTTATGCACCAAATCACCAACACAAATTCCTGTCAAAAACACTTTGTGATTCTGAGCTGGTACCGGCAGAAAAATACTGGATTTATAACGAATAGTTATTTGAATCAATTAATCTACCAAATATTATTTTCCCAGAGCCCATTGTGATTTTGAAGTACATGCTATTCATAATCCAAAGATAATTACATTTACAATAACATGAAACGCAGCAAGTCCTCACTGTTTTTAGATTCCATCATATATTTTTTGCATTGAATTGATCGTCAAAATCGTTGCAGATTATTTTTATTTGACTAATGTCAACGGCTGTTAAGAGGTTTTAGTATTGCTTCTAAAACCATAAAAGGGGAATCCAAAAAGGGAATAAAAGTATTTGAACAGTTATGACTGATTTCTGACTCTGAGTTTTATGAACTTGACAAAGTTAGTGAGCTACTCCTAATGGAGGTCTAGATACATCTAGACCTTCAGCATCACTGGTGTGGGAGCTTGTCTTCACAGCTCATCGTCGTCTGTGTACATTCCAGGTGAGCTCTCCATGGAGAAGGTGAAGGTGAAGCGGTACGTGTCGGGTAAACGTCCCGACTACGCGCCAATGGAGTCATCCGACGAGGAGGACGAGGACTTCCAGTTCGTGAAGAAGGGAAAGGAATTGGAGGCGGAGGTGGAGCTGGAGGAGGAGGATGTCTCTGACCCACGTCTCAAACGTTTGCTCAACCGCGTCTCGGAGGACGTGGAGGAGAGGTAACGGATGGCTTCAGGCGACTGATGTGATCGTTAAACGCTGAATGCTGAAATGCTAATGTCACCACGCTGTGTCCCGTCTGTTTGTCCTCAGGCTGGCGAGACACAGACAGATCGCGGAGCCTGAAGTTGTGGCTGAGAGCAGCGAGGACTCTGATGAAGGCACGTGGCACCCAGAGCACCACGAGGAGAGCAGTGAGGAAGAGGAGGAGGAAGAGGAGGAAGTGGATGATGAGGTAGGTTGCTGTCTTTGTGTTCTGCTTGTCCCAGTCAGGACAAGTTATACGAAGAAAAGTTTTTCTTTCTCTTCCCGTGCAGGAAATTGAGAGGAGGCGATCGATGATGCGCCAGCGAGCCACCGAACGGAAGAATGAGGACATGGAGGTCATGGAGGTGGAGGAGGAGGGGAAGTCGGGGGCGGAGTCTGAGTCCGAGTCTGAATACGAAGAGTACACCGACAGCGAGGACGAAGCAGAGCCACGGCTCAAACCGGTCTTCATCCGCAAGTAAGGACTGTTTCCTCCCCTCCTACCTGGAGCCTTAAGGGTTCGGCACCGATCCAAGTTTACAACGAAGACGGTTCCATCTCACATCGTCAATGTCTGTAAATAAATCACCGAGAGAAACGGTAGTCTGGAGAGTCAGAAATCCATGAAAAGCCTTTGGACACCATTTCTATTTGGTGTCGTCTGAAGTCAAAGAACAATATTAATCTATCTTTGCTCAGTTGTTGAAGGTCTATGGGATTAAACAATATGTTCATGATTCCATAGACATGCAGTGGGGGCGTCTCCGACTGTGTTGTTAACGTCTAGCAAGCTGTGCAGTGAAGCTAAAGGTCCCAATAACGCGGTTTTGATTTCCTTTTGTTTGCAATGAACATATTTCACTAAACGTCACAAACTGATCGACATGCATCCAATCAATCAGCTTCTAGCAGCTGATCGATTGGATGCATGTTAATAAGTGTCAGGTGAAAAATAATTGGATATTTCACAAGATGATAAAAATGAACTTTATTACACCTTTTATGCAAGAAATGCAATGTATTCAAATCTATTTTAGATCTTAAAAAGAAGTGTGAACTGGCTAATTCTTAGCATGTAACAATAGAAACGCTAGAGGAAGATCATGATGAGGATGTTTGATCTGCGTCCTCCACAGAAAGGACAGAGTCACGGTGGCGGAGCGCGAGGCGGAGGAGCTGAAGCAACGAGAGCTGGAGGCCGAGGCCAAGAAGCAGGTGGAGGAGCGGCGGCGCTACACCCTCAAGATCGTGGAGGAGGAGGCCAAGAAGGAGTTCGAGGAGAACCGGCGCACGCTGGCCGCTCTGGACGCTCTGGACACGGATGGCGAGAACGAGGAGGAGGAGTACGAAGGCTGGAAGGTCAGGGAGCTGAAACGCATCAAGAGGGACCGAGAGGTCCGGGAAGTGTGAGTAAATGAATCTAAATGCAGATGGGACGCTCTGACTTCGCTGTGTGATGAAATGAAGCTGACGTGTCGGCGTTTTGTCCTCAGCATGGAGAAGGAGAAGGCCGAGATCGAGAGATTCCACAACTTGACGGAGGAGGAGCGCCGCGCCGAGCTCCGCAACAGCGGCAAGCAAGTCACCAACAAAGCCAGCAAAGGCAAATACAAGTTCCTCCAGAAGTACTACCACAGAGGAGCGTTCTTCATGGTGAGGCCACACTTTGTTCTGAGCGTTGGAGACGTTTCCACACCACTCAATCACAGAGGGAGACGTTTACTACGTGTTGGCTTCACTCGGAGGTCTTCAGACATGACTGTGACTAACAAAAGATCTCTAAACATTTAAAAAATACTTTTGAGATGCTTTAGAAACAGAAGGTCTGAAAAATCTATTGAGTAAATATAATTCAATGGTATCTGTTGTGAGCTGTTGTGAGCTGTTGTGATCTGTTGTGAGCTGTTGTGAGCTGTTGTGAGCTGTTGTGAGCTGTTGTGATCTGTGTTCCAGGATGAGGAGGAGAACGTGTACAAGAGAGACTTCAGCGCTCCTACTCTGGAGGATCACTTCAACAAAACCATCTTACCCAAAGTCATGCAGGTGAGCGGCTCCGTCCTCACAGTGCAGCTGTTACACACCGGACTGTTCAGCAGTTATTAAAAACCATTTGTTTTCATATCGTGGTGTTGAAGTAAACAAGAACTCCGAGAAGAAGGAAGTTAATTTCTCTTCTTCAGGACAAAACGGTTTCATTCTCTGGTAAACTTTTAGATTTTAGTCTATTTTGCTTCCAGAACACGTCTTCCTTCAAACTAGTGGAAGGAAAATATTAATGTTAATACTAATGTTTTGACCCTGTTCACCTGTAGTCTTCTTAATGTGAGTGATGAAGTGGTGAATATTCACCTGTAGAGTCTCTAAATGTCTGTAATGTAACTCAACGTCTCTTTAAAGACGTTTCCTCTCAATGACTTTGTTCTCAGACTCTGATGATAAATCTCCACTTCAGCAGCTCTTACATTCACCAGACTTCACTCGTTCATTCCTCTCTGTGTGCTGAAGGTTCACACAGAGGGGTTTGTTCACACACACCACTCACATTTATTAATAGAAACATGGCGGAAATTGATTATTGTTCTGATTCATGGAGTGATGCAGAGTTCACTCCAACATGTGAAACAAGAATATTGAACATTGCTTTATCCAATCTAATTATTTCTGTTCTGGAAAAGTTTAGAAATATTCAATTAGATATTGCCTCATTTGCATATTTAAACATTCATGTGTTGTGTCCCCTTAATTTCTGGGGGGGGGGGGGGGGAAATCAGATACCAAAATCAACAAATGAAAGTAAACGTTTACTTTCATGGGTTAATGTGGAGAAATGTACCAGCGTTCAAATGAAGGGAAGTCCTTCGGTGTTCTGATCCGACCCGTTTGTTTCCCGTCACAAGGTGAAGAACTTCGGCCGTTCCGGACGCACCAAGTACACCCACCTGGTGGACCAGGACACCACGTCCTTCGACTCGGCCTGGGCCCAGGAGAGCGCTCAGAACAGCAAGTTCTTCAAGCAGAAGGCGGCGGGCGTGAGGGACGTGTTCGACCGGCCCACCGTGAAGAAGAGGAAGACTTAGACGCGTGAGACGGACTCCATCGGAGTTCAGAGACTTGTTCCTGAGACCGCAGAGTCGCTCGACTGGACTTCATGTTGTGGAAGGAAAGCAGGAAACATCTTTCTGAACAAACTTGATTTCACGCCGGCTGCTGTTCAGAGGCAGAATATCAGTTTAACGTGGCTGAAGAAAAGGAACAGATTAAACCTCCTGCTGGGTTCTTTTAAAGCAGCAGCTTGTAATTCTGTACAAACCAACTAGTAACAGTTCTGTTGCAGATTATTCTTCTGATTTCCTGCATTATTGTTTCTTTGATATTCTAATTTGTGTTAAATAAAACTTGTATTTTCATCTTTTTTTATTTTACTTTCCCACTGACAGCAAATAAGTATTACAACTTTAAATCACAGACGGGTGAGGCAGGTCAACTTTTATTTAAAAACAGAAAAGATAACAACAGTTGAGCCTCGTGTCTGAGTTCTGGTGAGAATGATTTGTTCAGTTGGTCAGAGCCACCAGAGCCTCCACCACGTTCCCCATGTGTTCCCTCAGACTGCGCTCCGCCACCGACCTCGAGATCTCCATCTCTGACATCTGCAACATCAGAACATCAACCGTTAAAATCTAATTACAGCGTAAGAAGGGAAACCTCACCCACTACACGACCTCTTACATAATGCATCACCTCGTTACCTTCAATCCAAACACTAACGTCTCAATGAGTTCAAAAAGAAAAGTATCAAAACAGCTTTTTACAAACTCCAAGTCTCATTTATCTGCTCTCAAACATCACTATTTAAAACACTCGACCGTTTACACACAAGTGTGTTGAATACTAAGAAGCCTTCGACTGAATAATGAGACTTTGATTATTGTGAGTTTGTAAACTGACGAGTTGAAAGACTTTGACTCACCGGTAACGAGAGGTTAAAATGGTCGAGTCCTTTAAAGTACTTTAACTGAACTTTATTAGAAATAAAGATTTCTGACAAATGCAAACGATAAGTCGGCTGTAGTTCCATTAAAATCAACGCTGCTGCTTGAAAGTCATGAGTCTGTGGACCCCTTAATGCTCCAGCATACATCTATATACACACTAATAATACTTCATAGTCGTTTACAACTCATTTAGTAATCAAACAAATTAAAATGTAAACTTTCGTGCAAAATCTATAATTATCATGAATAAATGGTAAATTCTTAACGTGCGATGAAATGAAACACGTACAATTAGTTCCACGTCCTCTTTCTTGATGGTGACTTTGGCCAACTCTTTCTCTCTGAAACACGATAACAGAACCAACGGTTACATCAGTTATTACATCATTATAACGCCATCCTCAACCTGCTGCTCGTCATGATCTCACCTCTCTTGTTTGGCTTTCTGTTCTCGTGATCTTCGGTCTCCGATCACAGACATCGCCTGAAAGAACAAAACAAAACTTTTATTCAAAATGTATTTGTCATTTTCACCCAGTTTCAAAATCCTTTAAAAAACAATGTTAAAATAAAACACATGCATTTATGTATACGTTACATATTCACAATACCATTAAACCAAATCAAATGTGCTGTTTATTATAAATAAAATATCACGTAATAAATGTTCTGTATGATTTGACAGTGACAAACTATGATCCATAAATGCGCCATTAATATTTCACATTAATTTCGTGGTGCATGAACCTCGTGGTGTTGTGATATAACGTTACGCATGGAAGAAGGTCTTTCTAACATCTTATATCACGATATTATGTCGTGGTTCAAGCGTCTGACTCCTCAATCTAGGCTGCATCTTAAAGAAGAAATGACTTTCAGTGGTTCACTTCAAACATTAACGAGAATTCATGAGCCAAAGTCTGATTACAGAGAGATTTTTAAAGTGTACATGAATGCTCTGTTCTGTCACACAGACACATAACAAATGCATGAAATACGCAAATTAAAACCACTATCTGGGAAACTCGACTTTAACATTAAATAGTTATTACGTAGGTTATCTGGAGCTCAAACTATACGTTTTAACAAGATTTAACAAAAACTAAAAACAATGATAATCAAGACATTAATTTATCATTAATAATCAACAGCACATACAACCAATAAGTTGTCACCGTGGGTTCTCAGGGGGGACATTTTATGAACTAAATTGTGAATTAATAACGTTTTAAAAATGATATATATATTATTATTATAATAATAATAATAATAATAATAATAAGATGAATCAATGACAAGTGGCTTTAATGTTACTGATCCTCATTGAACAAACACTATGAATGAATCCCTCAAATTAATTTATATTTAAATTTTAACAGACTGTATTGCTTGTCTGGTTTGAGGTACAATCATAGAAAACCACAGATATTTACTTTTTTATAGTTCTGTCACTATTATTATTATTTACTTTATGTAAATACCTTTACATCACACTTTAATACGTTTTAACCAACCAACAATAAATATTACATTTGTAATGTATTTATCCATTTCCAGTTGTATATGGCATTGCTATATTCTGTTTAACGCTCTGGTGTTGCACTGGTGAAGTTTACGACAGTGATGCAAAGTGGGGAAAGTAGCTTTACGTTAGCCAGCTAGCTACGAGGCAGTTCACGTTAGCCACTAAGATAATCGTTTTCGGCACAATTACAGAGCATATAATATCATTGTATTATAAAACAAATCTAAACAAATACTTCTTGTGTATTTCACATGGCTCTGTATCGGTGATGATGTACCGGAAGTTAACTTAACCGGTAGTGGCCGCATGTTTCCCGGCTAACGTTAGCCCGGAGCTCTCACCGTTTCTAAGTCGGAGCTGGAGATTTCCTTCTCCTCCGCGTAGTCCGTGACTCTCTCCAAGTCCGCGGCTCCGCTGTCATGCTTCCGAGGCTTCTCCGCCGGCTTTCCCGTGCAGTTTTCGTCGGCTTCAAGGTCCAAATCGACATCTCCCTCGGCCGCCATGTTTGCTCCAGTGAGGCCCGGAACAAAAAGAAAGGTTCCGTTAAACGTCGGAGGGAAAACAAGGTGGTACCTTCTTCTTCTTCTTCTTCTTCTGTTTTTATGGCGGTTGGCATCCATCTTATTGGCACATTACCGCCACCTTTTGCTCCGGAGTGTGGATCAGCCAATAGAATTACAATCTTCCCCCCAAAACAATATATATGTATATTAATTTAAGAAATACCACCCTATATTGACTTTTGTTTTTACTCTGATGCAACTTGAAATGTAACAAAGTACAATACTTATGATTTTAAAAAATGAACGTAATTTGTTACTTCCACCCCACAATACACTTCTGCGTGACAATTAGTTTATTGTAAATGTATTGTTGTCAAAGATACACAAGCCTGGGTCACCAAAGCAGGCAGCTGCCCTCAGAGCCCCGAGTTCACTGTGTGTCAATTGGTTCATGGTGATTTGATTAAATGCAACTTTATTAAGGAATCTGCAGCATGTGTGCAAAATATAGACTGAAATAATGAAGGTGTTCAGAGCAAATTTCATAATAATGAAGGACCTGCCGTGGTTGATACTGCACTATGACGTAAACTCCAAAAACCAATTGACAATTAATCAAATGATCACAAACCAATTGACACACAGTGAACTTGGAGCTCTGGTGCAGCTGTCTGCGTTGGCCATCCAGCCTTGTGTATCTTTGACAGAAGTAAAAGCAAATACATTATAAATATTCTGCAAGTTAATTTTCATGCCGTACTGGAATTAAACTCTGAACTTGTTTTGCATGAAAATACAAAGCAGGCATGTGTTTGCATCTGTGGAGAATGTGCTGAGAATCCAAAAGACACAATCATATCCTATACAAGAGTTGACTTTGCAGGAGAAGCGTTTTAATGCGTCCGACATGTTTACCCACAACTTATTTTGGAGAAAACACAAAATTGGACTGTGTGACGTGAGGTATGTCCTGGGCATTAAGATGCATTTTGTAATTTAGAATGGCGATCAAACCATAAAATGATCAACTTTGGTCGAAACAACAAACATTTTGTAAATTCATTGTCATCGTGTTCATTTTTTTTTGCTTTAATTTGCCATTATTAAATAAATGATGACAGTGTTGTGGTTTAGGAGGAGGCAGCAGGGGAAGGACCCAAACGCAGATGAGGACAGACTCATGATGTTCAACGGCTTCTTACGCAAAGAATAAAGGCAGTGAGTCCAAAGGCAGGCAGGTAGATATCATGTAACAGGTAACAGGTAAGAAAACAGCAATGATGACAAACCCACAAGAGGAACTCAGCCGGTATAAATAGCGCAGTGCAGGACTAATGAGGGACGTGTGAGACTGATCAGGGCAGCCACTCAGAAAGGCGAGAAAACCGAAAACAGGAAGTAAAACCGAACATGTCAAACACGAGGAGTGAACTTCAAAATAAAACTGTGTTGGTGGTTCCTTCGTTCTGGGAAAGTTGTCCCTTTCCACTTGAAAGTCAAGGCCTTTATTTCTGATTTGATCAAATCTAAAAAAATCAGATTTAAGATGTATTAATAAATCAGCTTTACCTGCTATCGTGTTATTGTGTTGGAGACGATGAGAGAAGACCATCAGTGTGTTATCGTGTGATTGTTTAAATGACTCTTGTGCTCCTCCTCCTGTCTGTTATAAGAGGTTTACTTGCGCTTTCATGCAAATAGCTCTTCGACCACTGCAACGGATCCGCTGAGTCTCCAGACTCGTTCAGCGCGCCCACCAATACTGTGACGAGAGGAAGGAGAAGCCAGCTGGGCTTTGCTGCTTTCATCCTTCAGGAGATGCGCGCGCTCGAGAGGAGACACCGCTTTGGGAGGAGCCTGTCGTCATCGACTGACGGCGCGATGTCCGGACGCTGGCTTCGGACTCAGGTAGAGACTCTGCAGGATGCGACAGGTGTGTTTTATGGTGAGCGATGCTGAGAAAACAAAAGCACGACAGATATCTGTAAAAACAATAAGCAAAACTAACTGAAAAAGGCATGAATGTGAAAGGGTGAAAAGGTCAATGATATCTTAAAGTGATATCTTGAAGAAAAGAATACTACTGCACAAAACTCATATATATATATATATATATATATAATCATCATGTTTTATTATTAGTATTTGCCCAAGTTCCCCTCTCTCCTGTCCCTCCTCTCCGTTAAATATAAGGACTCATACACACACTTGTACATCACCACAAACAACAAGATTTGCATATTTTTAATAATAATATATTTGTATGTTTTTCCTGTCTACACCAGGAGGATCATGTAATAATGTATTCATTCAATCAGACAATGCAGTGGCACCTCTGAGAGCAGCCCTCTAGTCTAGTTTAGTTTACTTTCTGTTGGTTATGCTTTGCTTTCGTTCTCATTTTGTCTATTTTAACCATTTCTGTCTGTTCAGACTCTTTTCTCAGTTCAATTCTTCAGAATATGAGCAAGTTGTGCCCTCAGTCATGCTGCAGTTATGAATGACGTCGTCGTGTTTCTATGGGAAGAACAACTCTTATTTCTTTGTACATCATTTACACTCAGCTTTTCTTTTTTTTTTTCTAAAACAGGTTTAAAAAAAAAAACCCAAACAATGCCAGCTGGTCACAGACCGTCCCCCCTTTGTCAACAGGACCAATGAACAGATCATTTTTCTCGTCCCTTTTCTTTTTTTGTAAACAAGTTTGGATTTCAGCCAACTGTTATTGCGCAAGCCTATTGAAACCATAGATTGAGCGCTTCCACTCAAGCGGCTGTTTGCATCCGCTTATTTGCGTTTTTGTTTGTCCCCTTTGGCACGTCTTCCTCTCCCACAATGCAGCAGTAATTATCTGAGAGTGAAAGGGGCCCCGAGGAATGCCGCGCAGAGCAACACGTGTTTATCACAGGGGCAATAATCCAAAGTGAGATTAAGGACAGTGCTGTTGTTCTGCAACATTTGTCACTTGATGTCTATTTATTTGATGTCTGCTCTGGAGAAAGACGTATTTACGCTACAAATATCCAAATGCTTTATAATCTGTACAAATACCCCCAAAAACAGCTTGAATATATTGTGACAGTGTGTTTCTCGCTGTGAGGTTACGCTCTGTGCCTCCTGTGAGGTGCCGCGTTAGGGTGTGTGAGTCCAAGCCTCACCGACGCTTCCTCTTATTTAACCTCTTGTTTGTTGCTCGGTTTCCTAGAAAGTGAACCTGGACCCACTGTGCGGCCTTCTGGAGAATTAACGCAACAAGATTTAGGCACAGGCTGTTTCCTGTTGTTTTCCAACATGCATGTAAAGCGGCGTGTCGTCCTGAAAGCGACTCATCCTGCTGAAGCAGTCCCTCTGCAGGCAAACAAACGTCGTCGTCGTCCCTCGTTCTCTGCAGTTGTTTTCACTCATCGCTTCTTGTTCTTTTAATCCAATTTGACTCTTTACTTGAATAGCAAAGTCATTTTGAATAACATCTTTACAGAAACACAAGTCAGAGAGAGGAAACGCATCTTTAAACTGTCTGAAGATAATATTTGGCAGCCATTGTTGCCTCTGATTGGAGATGTGTTGGTGCAGCGGGTTAACTGTTGTGCATCAGCTGCTGTTTACTCACGAGAATAACCTGTCAGCAGGTCAGATTATCAGTTCATCTGAACAGATCTGTGCAGGAGAAAGTGTTGCAGCAGGTAAGAGGCTGTCCAGGGACAGAACGCTGCGGTGTGATTGGCTGAACCGGCTCAGCGTCGCCGGTCTGTGGCGACTCAGAGAGAATATGAACCGGACCGCAGATTCAAATGTCCTGTCTGTGGAAGGTCATCCTGACCGAGAGGCCGGCTGAACAACCACGGGATTATCCTGACGCTCCGCCCTGCGCACGAACCCAAATCTAATCTGACTCTCTCCTCATGCACTCGCAGCTTTTTGTCTTTTACTTCATCATCATTGTTTCTCTATCAAAACAAAGTGAAAAGGAAACAAAACACAATTAAAGGTGAAGAGAGAGGACAACATGATGCCTTTTTAGAAATGTATATCTTAACTATTCTCCCCAGCCTTTTTGCTATCCTGTATCATCTTCCTGAGTTTCTAACCGATTCTCCATCAATTTGATTTCAACTATTACGGTCAGCCATTGTTTGTAATCTCATGCATCAGTCTTGAGCCAGCTCTCAGCGAGGAGAATCTGGACCAAGTCCTGGTCCCAGTTTCATACGTCTCAGGTGTGAAACGGGACCGGATTGGCGGCTTTTTGTAACCTCGTCGTACCGAACAGAAGGTTTAACATCCCAGAAAGAGGTTTGACTTTCATCAACTCCAAAAAACAAACGTGTGCGAGGTTTGGTTCCATGGATTGTTAAATGTCTACATAAGTGCTTAAAAAAACTCATTCTCCAGTGTAGCATCACAATCACAGCACATCACCGGCATTAATGAAGCCATCAGCACATTACAACATCTGGTGAGTCAGTGTTAATGATTATGAAGGAAGGAAAATAACACAATGATTTAAATAACGCCTATTCAAGTGTTCTTACAGGAAAGTTGAATCGCCTCAAAAACAATGATCAATCGAGTTACAGACGTCTCTTTCCCAATGCACGTCAATGGTAAAAATGTCATTTTATAGTAGTATAATAAATAGTATTTTTGTCGTCTAACAGGACGTAAACTGAGATTCTTCCTTTGGATTTTGGATTATTGCAGAAAATACTTTTTGGGAAACAAACATTTATGATGTGTGAAGGAACACCACGGTCACATGACTTCACATGATCCAGCGAGGATGCTTAGTCGTCTCATTGACACTCTTTTTAAGATTCACCAGCGGGGCGTTCACTGACCTGTTTTATATCAGACAACGTACCGTTAAGATCTCTTCAACTTGTGTTCAACACGGACTTTATTTCAGACATCGAAACAAAAAAAACCACATCTCATTCTCCACGAGGGAGCGGGAAGTGAAAAAAATGCTGACTCATTTCCAGGGTTGAGGCCTGTTGTTGCCAATACTTTTGTACTTTTACATGCGTTTTCTTTACCTGTAACACAGTATTTCTATACTGTGGTATTGCTACGTTGAATCTAATGCAACTAAGTGAATATTACGAGCAGACCCTTTATGATGAAAGCAGAGTAAACATGCAAATCATTTGGAAAGCTAAAATATGAGACGCAACTCAGTTTATATTCTCGGCCTGTGGTTTTTTTTGGCTTTCCATCAGAGCCCCCCCCCCCCCCGACCCCAAAGAGATCCATCGGCCTTTTTTATTATTAAGCTGTGAGCGCTTCCACTTATGCACTCTGGGTTTCATTGGTTCCATCACAGACAGTGTGTGTGTGTGTGTGTGTGTGGGGGGGGGGGGGGGGGGGGGGTCAGAAATGAGGGGGCTGTGAGGTGTGAGGCATCTAGAAATCACACGGGGTTAATTGTTTAATTATTGTAGATCTGGATTAAACAGGAGTGCCCAATCCCATTGTGTTGTGGGGTTTGTGCAGTGCTGGGGGAAGGGAGGGACAGATGGGAGGACACATGGTCCCTGTCGACCTCCTCCTCCTCCTCCTCCTCCTCACCCCCCTCCTCCCCTCACAGACTCTTTGCCTAATCTGACCGGGTAGGGCGGGTGGAGGATGGGGGAGGGCACCGGGCATTCGCCACCACCTCTCCCTCTTTTCTGGCAGCACCCAACACTGCCGCAGAGCCAAAGCACGCAGGATATGGGCAAAAAACCAACTTACTCCCCAGCGAGGCTGGACTGAGAGCAGCCCGGACCTGGTGCTCATGCTCAGGGTCTCAGCTACAGAGAGCCCAGCCGGACCAGATTTACCGCTAATCCAGCGTAAGAAGCATGTAGGGACAACCTGCTGGACTTTTCCACTTTCTCTTCCTCCCCTTTTCACTGCCAGGCCTTTTCAGAAGTCGTGTTCCCGGCCTCGATGAGGACGTGAGGATGCCATCTTCGCAGGCACGCTGAGAGAAAAACCCCCCGCCGGTGCTGGAAGTTCATGGCCAAATGTAGAGTCGTCGCGGCCGATGAAAAGAAGTTTACTGGCACAATGTCGGCCAGTCAGCGGATGAACAGCGGCGTCTACAACTACTTCCTCAACATGGTGGCCTATCAGGTGAGAGCTGGCGAGCGGCGGCAGCGCACGAGGCAGCGACTGCAGCTGGAGTTTGTCCGTTTAGAGTTGATTGTGAGACTAAAGTGTGTCTTTATTAGTAGATGACTTAACATTAACCCTGGAGCCGATTTTTATTGATCAGGAATTTATTATTTAAATGTTCCAGAAATGTTGTGACAAGACATAAATATTGGATAGAAAAATGTTTAATTCAAAGAAAGCTGGTCACTGTAGCTTTTTTAGCAAATGTTGCTAAAAGTGCAAAAGTGCACTTGTTGGGGACTATTTTTAGCGGCGGATTAATCCACATTTGGTGCTCCAGTGAGTTATTTGTGGCAGCAGGACGGTGTGTGTGAGATTGAGTGGAAACAAACTACAATGTTTGTTCATTGTGATAACAGGTCACCCAGTGCAACAGTGAGGCTCATTGATGAAGAAGAGGTATCAGACGCACACATGGCTGATGACTAGTGATGGGACTGTATAGAAATGTCAGTCTGTCTGTCTCACTTCCACCTCATTCAATACCGACGCCCGGTCAGTCGCCCTATGCTTCCTCCAGCGCCACTTTTGAACGTGTCAGGGCAGAATGCGCTCATACAGCACTCGTAGCAATACCTAAGAGAAAAGTAATGCGCCGAAATTCGTAGATATCCCAAGAAATCAATCGGTATGTTATCCAATTAACGATGTAGGAAGTTTAAAAGCCCACAGGGCTGGCGGGAGGTGGATGAGTCCAACAAACACAGGCGGCAACCTCCGGTTCTGCCGAGTGAAGCCGACGCGGAAGTGTCTTAAAGCTGCATTCTCTCTAGTGTCCACCAGGGGGCGACTCCTCTGGTTGTATAGAAGTCTATAGAAAATGACTCTACTTCTCTTGATTTATTCCCTCAGTAAACATTGTAAACATGAGTTTATGTCTCAATCTTTAGTTTCAAGTCTTCTTCAATACAGCATGATGTTCATTTAGTACATGATGGTCCATTTAGAGTCACACAGACCATAAAGCAGGGGATGCTTTAGGGCGGGGCTACACGGTATACGGTGTGTCTACGTCACTTCTGTTCATTGGTTGCGAAAAAAACAACCCCCGAAAATTGTCAAACTCAAGGCTTGGAAAACATCAGTCCACAAACCAACGGGAGACGTCACGATGACGACGTCCACTTCTTATATACAGTCTGTGAACACACAGCAAGCTTTCAGGAGGCCGCTGTTCGCATGTGACTCTATCGGTCAATGGTGATTGATTTATCACGTAACTTGCGTACTTCAGCAGCGACACTTCAGTAGTTATTTTAACCCAAATGACGATCATTTTCTAACCGAGGAGTTCTGACTAAACCTTGCGGTCTCCCGGGAAGACGGAAGTTTATTTTGAAAAGACTGTGTGCATGTAACGCAAAGAAATTGCCACTTGTTGCTGGACTTTTGTCGGAAAACGCGCATAAAATAACTTTTTGTTCGATATCATACAACCCCTTGTATGAGGATAAGTGGTCAGTTTCAGCTCGTTACGTGCCTACAGTGTGTTTTCAACATAAACTTCTAATGATTAGATTTTAGGTTTACTCGCACTACAAAGCTACTTGTTAGGTTTAGGAAAAAATCGTGGTTTGGGTTAAAATAAGTATGTTTGTTTCATAAATAAACTTTGTTACGTAATTTTCGTACTTAACTAACACCGGTTCCGTAACAAAGTTATCTTGGTGTAAAATAAGTCATCATGGACTTGGTTTCATGAACAGCGGTCTCCTGGGTGAAGGTCTTGTGTCTCAAACCA
The DNA here is from genome assembly GCA_028022725.1 of Lycodopsis pacificus. Lineage (NCBI taxonomy): Eukaryota > Metazoa > Chordata > Actinopteri > Perciformes > Zoarcidae > Lycodopsis > Lycodopsis pacificus. The sequence continues at coordinate 30,300,910 of CM051690.1, read as the reverse complement.
GCCCCGTGTGGACTTTCCCTGTCTTTCTCCTAGTTAGCGCGCTAACATGCTCAACTAAGCTGGTGAACATGGAAACATTCTGTGTTGGCGAACGCTACCAGCTTGACATCATCTCTCAGCAGCGTGGCGGTAGCGTAGCTGTTTTTCGTCCAAAAAAAACTAATTTTTTCCCCCCAAGCGTTGATGAAGCTCAAGCAGCTTTCTGTTGCTGTCTGAAATAAAACTGAGTATCAGACAGTAAGTGACGCCAGAGTAAGTGATGACAGAAGCACGTCTGTATGACTGTGACGTGACGCAGCGATTGGGCTGATGTCTACGACATCTCTGCTGCCGGAAATACGGACACGCAAAACGGAGAAACGTAAACACTGTTTGATTATATTTATATATATAAGTGCAATACTGTAGCGCAGGGCAGGTGGATTTAGCTTTAGTAAGGTGCATGCTTGTTCATGTGTGCAATGATATAATGTATATTATATATTCAACTAATTTATATTTTATTATTAATTATATCACTAAATTATTAGTCATTTATAGTAGGAATACATATTTAAATGATACATTCTCATATGCATAGCTTTGACTTGGAATGAAGTTGTTTCAGTGTAGTAAAACATAGCTTGGATGTATTTAAACTCCTTGAAGGGGTCATTTGATTTGTGTTTCAGTGTAACATGCCTCCATGCACTACGCAGTGTTTCTGGTGAAGGCCTCAGCCAGTTTGCTCTCGTGCCAGTAAACGAGGTGTTGCTGAATGGGGGAAGAAGAGGTCAACATAGCGCGGCGCTATTTGTTTTAACTTTGTGAACAATTGTAGTGGAAGTGCCGGACATTTATGGAAGTTAGATGCAAAAATAATTGCAATGTAAGAAAGTTATTGTCTAAATAATTCATCAATTAGCAACCAGTAGCAGCTTCAGTGTTGTACTCGTGTGCCGTCTGAGTCAATTTACAGACCCTATAATCAATAAAACGTATAACCAAAGTAAATTCATACACAGAATGAAATGAGTTGCTGTATGGAAGGTAAATTGGGTCACTGGTGCGTGTGATTCATGCAGCATTAGCTCTCGGATTAGCTTGTTAAATACTCGGAAAGATGCAGCAGATCTTATAATCGTACGAAGAAAGAGCCGGAGGGAGTCCTGACCCGTGTGTCTGGGAAATATAATATTAATTTACCATTTCTCATGAGACAAGACTCCGTTAGAACTAAAAACGCTGATTATTGCTCAGTGCACGTTTGTTTGCACAGCTCCGATGTCCAGCACAGAAACGGGTTTGTTCCCTTTGTAAAAGTTTTATATCGTTTTATTGACGTCCTATATCTCTCCGTGTACATTCATACAGGGTCTACGAATGATTAACATAAAATAAATATGATTTGATTTATGGATTAAACTGAAGGTTGAATAATCAGTGATATTTAGGTTGGAAACATACAAATTAAGCACCAATGTAGCGGATCCAACTAAATCTCACGTGTTTGATCTTTGTCTGCTTGCTGAGGGATGTTGGCAGCGGCCTCTCGGTTCAGAACGTACCGGGAGGTTATTTTCTGACTCACTGTGCGTTTTGTGGCCGTGATGACGCCTCCAGTCACAAATAAGAGTAGATAATAAACTAAATGTATTTATGAAGCACTTTTAAAGAGCGTTGCACAGAAAACTGCTAGAAATAAACATCTAAAACATGAAAAAGCATCTAAAACAACAAGAAGAGAACAGTAAAACCAGAAGAAACTCATTAAATAAGTTATAAGTAAAGACAGAGAAAAGGGTCAACAGACAATGATTCTGTCCTCTTGTCCGTGTTTCTGAGATGCTGAAGGATCAGCAGAGTGAGACGTCCGCTGCAGAATAATAAAATCCAGATAAACATTTCTGTGGACTATTTAATCCTTCAGAAGCTGAATCGATGGGCTTGGTCATACTGTCACAGTGCCGGGAGCAGGACAGGCAAGGAAGACCCAAACGATGCTGAGATTCTGACACAAAACAGTCAGAGTCCCAGGAGATACAAGCAAACAAAAAGTCCTCAAAGGGACAAACGGACAAAGGGACATGTGGAACTGATCAGGGCTGGCCAGACAATCACAAAGGCGGGAAAACTCACGAAAGACGACACATGAGGAGTGAACTTCAAAATAAAACAGGAAACAGACTAACCCTATACCAAAGATCGTGACACTTACTCGTGATATATTGGATTTTGATTATGTCAGAGCATCAGAAATGTGGTACATCAATCAAATATTGATGTATTTTGGGGCCTTTGACTGCGTCGGGCCCCAAAATGACCAATTTTGCACTTTTTTCCCTCCAAATTCAAAGGGCAAGAAGTCGTTCATAGGACCCAACGCATCGGGTTGACACCACCTTGGCGAGTATGGACGCCGTGCCAATCCTCGCGTGAAAGCTACACAGGGCGGATGTTGCCAAGAAACGCAGTGGGGTTCATGATGACACACGAATGAAAGGGAGAAGCTGAATAAATGAGTGGAGGGACAGGACAGGAGGACAGGAGGACTCAGAGTGATGAGGCTCAGCCCTTCAGCCAACAGATCTGAACCCAACTGAACAAGTGTTCCACAACGTTCTTCACCGTGCGGGTGGAGAACGTTGTGGAGTTCTGCAGGCTCATGGCCGACCAGCGTCTCACTAACACGCGGCCATTTTGTTCCTTTTTATTTGTCAGCATCTATATGGAATAACACGCAGATAATTACGTAATGTGGAGGAACGACACTACGTCCAACCTACATCACATGGGAGAGTTAACACAGTTGTCTTTTCACTTTTTGCAACAAGCAATATGCTTTTATTCATGACACACAACGCAGGAAGGAAAGCAAATACGTATCTAAGTTAAGATAAGTTAAGTTAAGATAGAACTTTAGTGACCGCAAAGGAAATGATGGTGCCTGAGATTGATCAAAGGTTATAACAGAAGAATAAGAAAAAACCAATAGAGCACAATTACAAACATAAACAATAGAGCGAGACGTATGAAGTGTACAATGATAATAATAATAGTCATAATGAAAGCAGCTTTCATAACATAACATGCAGTCTCCCTGACCACCTAAGGGCAACACAGACACTGGTCTCTGTTAAGACCGGCCTAAAAACCTTTTTATTCAGGAAAGCCTTTCTGACCTAAATCACTATCAGTTATTTCCTCTGTGTTTCTGTTCATTCACTGGTTTTTATTTTATTTTTTTATTTTATTATAGTTTATTTTTTAACTATATTTTAACTATGCTTTTTACTATGTTTTTACTATGTACTGGCTCTGTGGCACTCTGAGATTTTTTTTAAAAATGAAAAGTGCGCGAGAAATAAAATGCATTATTATTATTATTATTAGCTCAAAATGCTTCACCGGAGAAACAAATCAATAACGGGTATTTAAAAAGAGAGGACACTCACTAAAATAATAATCCATTAAATAAAGATACCAAATAGGAATAGAAGAGATGAATCAAGCTGAATGGGGAAAGAAACATACAAAGTAATACTGACACAAGTGTATAAAAGAATAGCAATATGAGGAAGATACATTTAGTTTAATAATTCAATTAATTCAAATAAAAATATTAAGTGTACAAGAAGTAATATTATCATTAGTGCCTACTAGAAACTAAAGTAGAAAAGTAATACTGTGCATGATATTGTTCTAATCTCGGCCTCATGTATGTGTATTTAGCTTTGTTTGTTTGAGACATTGGACATCAGTCTCCGTCCTGTCCCCCTCAGATATGCTGCTGCTGTGGACCGGCTCCCTGCTCGCTCTGCTGTGCCTTCTGTCCTCCGGTCAAGTCCTCCACCAGCACGCGGGTCATGTACACGCTCTTCCACATCATGAGCTGCTCCGTCTCCTGCCTCATGCTGTCCCGCACCGTCTCCGAGCTCGTCAGGGAAAATGTGAGCACCGGGTCCACACATGCACGCACGCACGCACGCACGCACGCACACGCACACGTACGCACACACTCACGCGCACACACACGCACGCACGCACGCACACACACACACACACACACACACATGCACACACACGCACGCATGTACGCACACACTCACGCGCACACACGCACACGCGCACACACGCGCACACACGCGCACACACACACACACAAACGCACACGCGCACGCACACACGCACGCACACACGCACGCACACACACACACTCACGCGCACACACACACACAAACGCACACACACACGCACACACGCACGCGCACACACGCGCGCACACACACACAAACGCACACACGCACGCACACACGCACGCACACGCACACACACACACTCACGCGCACACACACGCACACACACACTCACGCACACGCACACACACACACACACGCGCACACACACACACACAAACGCACACACACACGTGCACGCACACACACACGCACGCGCACACACACACAAACGCACACACACACGCACACGCACCCACACACACACTCACGCGCACACACACGCACACACACGCGCACACACACACACGCGCACGCACACACACACGCACGCACACACGCACGCACGCACACACACGCACACGCACACACTCACACACGCACGCGCACACACACACACGCACACACAGACACACGCACACACACACGCACACACACACACACACTCACACGCACACACACATCCAAGGACTGAAACACAACAGCCGATAGAACAAGAGAACTCTGTAATCATTTCGTGCAAAAAGTCCTGATACAAAATCTGTGAAAACACAATCAGAAGCCGAAGTCCGAATTTATCTTTGCAGTTCTTTTATACCCCAACATGGATTGTGATTGGCTGCAGGTCGACAGGTTGACCAGCAACAGGGCAAAAAGGAACAGACACATTTAAAGGGGACACCGCATGATATGAAAACTATGAAACGTTGAAAAAGTATCTGGTTTGCCTAAACTCACAAACTGGGGCTGAGCGCTATGGCCTCACGTTTATACCACGGCTACAATTTGGAAGCACGGACGGCAACTGTATATATTACAGTACATTCCATTTTCCTAAAATGTCCACATGAATGCTTCTGAAGGGGGAGAGTTACGATAACTGCATGAAATCATGTCAAACGTCCCCGAAGTCAATGTAAACCTTCAAAAATCATTTTTTTTTATCTTTTCACTTTGTTCGTAAGTAGTTATTTGGGGTAAATGTGCAATTCAAATAAAAAAAGAAAGAAATTATATTATTTTTATTTGAATACTTGGCATCAGTAGTTCTAACATGTATTATGAGATGCTTGGAGCTAGTGCTAGGAAGTTAAAAAGGTCATAATTCACTCTCTAATATCTATTTTGTATTGTTGTGAAAACATCGCCTTCACACAACTGGATTTATTGAAGATTCTCGCCACAAATTAAATTTGACAAGATATCATTTGTACACACCAGGACGAAGTTATAATTTACCCTCCCAATACTCATTTTTACTGAGGAGAGCTTGAACGCACCATAGTCAATATCTAGGGAGCAGTGGGCTGCCAATGACCGGCGCCCGGGGAGCAGTTAGGGGTTCAGTGTGTTGCTCAGGGGCACTTCGACACAGGACACGGTGCAGCCGAGGATCGAACCCGTGACCTTTCGGTTGGCGGACAACTGCATTCATATCTCATGACTCCGGTCAATAGTTCTCATGCGTGAGCTGTGTGAGGACATCATGACGTCATTAGCATCAATGGATGTTGAATTGCATTAGAAGCTATCTTTGTTGCGGTAGATAAAATATGGTGTGTGTGTGTGTGTGTGTGTGCGTGTGTGTGCGTGTGTGTGTGTGTGTGTGTGTGCGTGCGTGTGTGTGTGCGTGCGTGCGTGTCAGGTGCCTTTCTTCAACATGGTGTGTGACCAGGCGCACGGCGGGGGCCACTGCGAGATGCTGGTGGGCTACTCGGCGGTCTACAGAGTCTGCTTCGGCACTTCCAGTTTCTACCTGATGATGGCGATCTTCCTCATCGACGTGAAGTCCAGTCAGGACTACAGAGCGCTCATACACAACGGGTCAGTGCTGCAGAGGCATGATGATGATGATGATGTTGATGATGATGATGATGAGTCTGAAAGGTTTCTTTCCATCTGCAACATCAACAAAAACAACATGCATTAAACAATATATTCAAGACGATACTGTAAAATACTGCAAATTATAAATAGAATAAATTCAAAGCAGAAATCAGCAAGCGACCACATTTATTCCCAAATTTGTACGTTTTATGGATTCTGACAAACATGAACCTCCTTCCAGCTTCTTATAAAACTGGAAATTCCTGAATCTGAAACACGAAAAAATGAATCCATGATCAACCTTTTCATAAATCCCCTAAATTTTCTGGCTCTTAAAATCCGGAGTGAAATCTGGAGTTTTTCTCTGGATTAGGTTACAAAGACCTTTATGTCATTTCCCTTGAATCAGAATATTTAAATGTGGACCAGAGACGTTTCCACGCCTCTCTAACACGCCGTCTGTAAATACGTCACTACGCTGCGCTGCGTGCTCCCCTGGCTCGCCTGACCCGCTCTATTTAAGGCTCCTTGTTGTCACACTTTCCATCGCAGTCGATTAGAGCGCTGACGTATCTCAGATTAGGATTTGACAGCCTGGCTCGTTGGGCCTCTCGGGTGTAAATACTCGCAAGAGTCTTAATCGTTGCCACGGTGAAACGGTTTCAGGGTCTTTGGACTGTAGGGGGGTCAGGGAGAGCCCCAGAGCCGCGATGAAACCTCGTACGACCAGACGCAGTTTCATCAACACATTATATCATAGTATAGTATATTATAGTGTATTATAGTATATTATAGTATGTTATAGTATATTATAGTATATTATAGTATGTTATAGTATATTATAGTATGTTATATTATATTATAGTACAGTATATTATAGTATATTATAGTATGTTATAGTGTATTATAGTATATTATAGTATGTTATAGTATATTATAGTATGTTATAGTATATTATAGTATGTTATATTATATTATAGTATATTATAGTGTATTATAGTATGTTATATTATATTACAGTATATTATAGTGTATTATAGTATGTTATAGTATATTATAGTATGTTACAGTAAATTATAGTGTATTATAGTATATTATAGTATATTATAGTATATTATAGTATATTATAGTATGTTATATTATATTATAGTATATTATAGTGTATTATAGTATGTTATATTATATTATAGTATATTATAGTGTATTATAGTATATTATATTATATTATAGTATATTATAGTATATTATAGTATGTTATATTATATTATAGTATATTATAGTATATTATAGTATGTTATATTGTATTATATTATATTATAGTATATTATAGTATATTATAGTATATTATAGTATGTTATATTGTATACCATTACGCCACATAACATAATTTCAAATATATTTTCATTTTATAATGTCTATTCCTTTTAACTCAACCTTCCCTTACAATACTTGTATAATGTATGAATATATAATAACATAGAAACAGGTCTCGGTGGGTGTAACTCTTTCATGAAACATCGTGGGGTTTTGGTTTATTTCTTGAATAAACAGTAGAGATCATCCAAAGCAGTCAAGAGCTTCACAGCTCGAGCTAATTTCAAAACTCTCATATTAATTAAATACATTTATTTACAGCCTAATACCACAAATTCTCCGTCCTTTGACCCTCGCATCAAATAAGGAAAAACTCCAAAAATATTTAGTTTTGCCTCAGAGGAGGGATCTCTCCCCGAGGAAGGACAGAAGTGCAAAAGAATGAAGAACGAAATAGAATTACAGCGTAGTCGCTCCGTATGATATGATGATAAATATTGGCCCAGAAACAGCTTCGTCCTCCCCGTCGATGGCTCCTCCGTCTCCTCGTCTTCCAACATCCGTAACCTTGGACTCAACCCTTTCATTTGAATCCCACATTAACCACGCTGTCGTCTCAAAAGCTTTCCACCCTCTCCTTTTCTGCTGCCGAAAACCCTCATCCGCTCATCACCACAAGACTCCACTACTGCAACAGCCTTCTGTTTGGTTTTCCCTCGCCACTGTCCTTATGAAACAATGCATCCGTTTCAAACTCCTCGTCATCACCTGCAAAGCTCTCCAGAACATGGCACACTGCCTACCGAGCCACACTCCTGCACGTACCCTCAGATCGGCCACCGCTAACCTCCTCTCGCCCAAAACAAGGAGCGAGCATCAAACCTCGGCTTTTTTCTGAACTGTCAATTCCTCTCATGTAGATTTTAAAATATTTTTCTTTATTTTATCTCCCTTGTAAAATGTCTTGGAGTTTATATAAAAGCACTTCCTAAATAAAATGTATTATTTTTATAATTTGTCTTATTATATAATGAGAGTATAGCACTAATAATAGCAGGATAATGATAGAAACATACTTTAATGATGATGACATGTGACAAATAATATTAGCATATTAGTTTCAATATCACACAGAAATGAATGAGTCCTCATGAAAGAAATGATTGAAACATTTGACCAGATTTGCAAAGAGGACAATTTGTAGTAAATGGACAAAAACATGCTGAAACCAACTGGTACAATCCTCAACCATGAGAGAACAAGCAGACCAAAGAATTAAAGAAACCAAAGAATTACAGAAACCAAAGCATTAAAGAAACCAAAGAATTAAAGAAACCAAAGCATTAAAGAAACCAAAGCATTAAAGAAACCAAAGAATTAAAGAAACCAAAGAATTAAAGAAACCAAAGCATTAAAGAAACCAAAGAATTAAAGAAACCGTGACGAAGCAAAGCTAATGAATGAATGCAAAAGACGAAAAAGGAGACTCTCTTGAGATTGACACAGGTCTGTCTTGTTTCCGTCTGTCGACCTGCAGCTTCTGGTTCCTGAAGTTCATCACCCTGCTGGGGACGTGCACCGCCGCCTTCTTCATCCCAACAGAGTCCTTCCTGCACGGTGAGAAGCCGAGACATGAACCCGCACTGAGGAGCACGCGTGGTGGGCGGAGGCGGCGGCGTCGGTGCGGCTCCCTGTGAGTCCTGCTGGAGGGCAGCAGAGACCCGCCGCTCCGCTCCACTGCCGTGGAGTATTGGACCGTGAAGCTCTGCAGCTTCACGTCACTTTGTTTGGGAACAATACATCTGATGGGGATACAAGCGTGAGACCAGCGCTGATTTATGACCCGCAGCTTGTTCTCCCTCTCTTCTCTCAGAAATAAATCAAAACACCTTTCTCCCCCCCCCCCCCCCCTCCATTTCTCCCAGCTTGGCATTATGTTGGTGTGGTGGGAGGATTTGCCTTCATCCTCATCCAGCTCATCCTCATCACCGCTTTTGCGCACACCTGGAACAAGAACTGGTGAGTGAGAGGGTCGTGTGAATAAGCTGTTACAACGCTGTGTGTGTAGTTATAGATTGTGCATGATAGGGGTATAAATCATGACAGAGGACTTCATGAAATGTGAAAACAAACTGGTGATGAAATACAATAATAAAGTAAGACACACCTGTCCACAAACCTCTGTTTTCAGGCTTAGGTTATGGTTCAAATGATGGTCTGTTTGACTGTGAATGGACCATAATGTACGAAATGAACATCATGCTGTATTGAAGGGATTGAGACCATAAACTCATCTTTACAATGTTTACTGAGGTAATAAATGAAGAGAGAAGTAGAGTCATTTAAGCGGATCCTCGTCACACTCAACTTCTTTTTATTGTCTACAAAAAAAATCAAAAAGATGCCAAATAATAATTAAAATAATTCGTTTTTCTTTTACATTTTGGAGACGCGTGGTTCTCACAGGACAGTGACAATATGTTGTTGACGGTCCCTCACATTTTCTTATATTTATATAATACAGTATACAAACGCAGACAGAGGCAGCCGGGTTCACATCTGGAGAAGAGCCTCTCTTGTGTCCAGCAGAACTAAATCATGAAAACTTCAGCAACATCTGTCTCCTCCGTCCCAACACCTGGAACTTCGTTTCTGTTTTCATCGACTTTTTCTAGTTTGTGGGTTTCATTTTTGTTTGTTTGATAAAGTTTAATTCATAAATCACCTTTCAAACAAATCAAATGAAATTGAAGAAGAAAAAAACTAAAATAAAATGCAACGCCGAACAAATGGATGATGGCAAATCAGTGAAATGTTAATAAAGTAAAATTAGAATGAGATCAAATAAAAAATGTGTATAAATACTAAGAACACATAACACGCTGTTTAAAATCAGACTAAATAATAAGCAAAAACAATAAAAACAATTAAATTATAAAACAGTAGATCAAATCCAGACTGAATAGATGGATGTTTTGTTAAAATAAAGTATATATATGAAGAAGAAACGCATCAAATCCTGACATTTGAGAAGCTGGAAACAGCAAATGTTTTGTTTTTTTTGTAATATTTTATTTTTCCAAGTATTTTAACAATGCAAGAGAGCATACAGAACACAGTACATTAAACATTACAAAAAAACTACATAACAAGTTAAGAAAAAAATAAATAAATAAAAAATAAAAATAAATAAAACACAAATAAATGAAATATAATTAAGTAAATAAAGTAAATAAATAATTTCCCCCACCCAAAAAAAAAAAAACAGCAAATGTTAACGATTATTATCACGAAATGTATCAACATTTCCAGTCTATTTACTATTATTATTACAATGATACATTTTTTGTTAATCGACTGATCAATTAACTGACTAATCATTGCAGCTCTAATTAAACATCATTCAAAGAGTTAAAACTAAAGACAGCACACGAGGAGGCGATGATGATGATGATGATGATGATGATGATGATGCTCCCACTCCAGATCTACTTGTTTGTTCTTACGTTTGTTTGCTTGTTGACGTCTCCTCCTCTACGTCGTCCCCATCGTGTCCTCATTCGTTCAGCCAGACTCGTCCCAGATGTTTTTGACCGTCTCCAGCTGTTGCCTTCCGTCTCTCTCGGCGACCTCTGAACTCCCCTGTCTCTCCGGCAGAGTTGTTGCAATAACAACTAAGAGGATGTATTCATGCAGGGCCTTTTCCAACACAAACACACAAAGCTAGCAAACCTCTTATTCCCTTTACGGTGGTAAAGACGCTCTTCCTTCTGGTTTGCAGGTCAGAAGAAAAGCTGCTCAAACAACACTGATGTCTTATCATCGTCTCGTGTGGCGTCGGACGATTACGTCAGCCATCTGTCTTTACCGTGTCACTAACCGTAACCGGAGGCTGTACAGTCAGTGTGCAGTAACTCATGAGAAACAAGGAAAACTCACAGACTGTACATGAGAAGTGGACGTGTCATCGTGACGTCACTCGTTGGTTTGTTGACTGATGTTACGAAGCCTCGAGTTCGACGATTTGTTCGTTACCAACTTGTCTGTTTGCAACCAATGAACAGAAGTGACCATATTAGGACTGAGGAGGAGACGTAGAGACGCCGTATAGGAGAGACCTGTCAATCACAGTAGCCCCGCCCTAAAGCATCCCCTGCTTTATGGTCTGTGTGACTCTAAATGGACCATCATGTACTAAATGAACATCATGCTGTATTGAAGAAGACTTGAAACTAGAGCTTGAGACATGAACTCATGTTTACAATGTTTACTGAGGGAATAAATCAAGAGAGAAGTAGAGTCATTTTCTATAGACTTCTATACAACCAGAGGAGTCGCCCCCTGGTGGACACCAGATAGAATGCAGCTTTAAGGCTTCACTTTTCAGAACCGGTTGCCGCCTGGGAAAATGCTCACATTTATTTTTTAAGAAATCCTGAATTTGCCCCATAAATAAATCACTTGTGACCTAAATTTGTGGCAACATTCATTGAAATCTGCTGTCAAACGGTAATAAAACCATTGAACCCTTCTTGGTAGAAAACAACACTTCAGGTGTTCCTCTGACAGCTGCAGCATCGCGGCAGAAGTTCATCTCTCTCCGTCCTCTTGTGTTGCTCTCAGGTTGACCGGAGCGGCGGAGAACAAGCGTTGGTATCTGGCGGTGATGTGCGCCACCCTCTTCTTCTACACCATCGCCACCATGGCCTTCACCTTCATGTACAAGTACTACACGCACCCGATCGCCTGCCACTTCAACAAGGCCCTGCTGTGGGTCAACCTGGGGCTCTGCGGCCTCATGTCCTTCATTGCCGTCACGCCGTGCGTGAAGCAGAGTGAGTCACGAAAACACACCCGCGTGCGTCTGTCGTCGACTCCCGACGGTGGAATAACACTTAGTGCACCTCCAGCTATGCAAACAGCCTCCTGTTGAAACCAGCGCTGCTGCGGATAGTAATAATTAGATGTACTGTAAGATAATATCCTCTGCTTCTCCCTCTGAGGACCAAACGTTGACTGCAGGCCGACGTTGTCTGCACACGTCTGGGTTCTGAGATTGAAACAGCTGATTACAGATGTGGAAGAAACTATGCATTTACTCAAGTGCTGTACTTTACTCTAGGAAATAGATATTAGCACGTTTTCCACCAGTGCTCAAGTTTAAAGCTGGTGCTGGTACATCTCTTGAGTATTTCCATTAAACATTATGCTTTTCACTCCACCATCTGACACCTGGAGATACAAGTTACTCTGCACATTAAGTGTTTGCATTCATACGCTGTACTTTCAGTGTGAATATCTGCTGTTGGGTAGAAACATTGTAATTGCAAATGTGAACTTTTAGTTTCAGCTTAATGACAATTCATTTTACAGATAATGTACATTTAGCATCCAGAGCGTTTCATCGTCTTCAGCGGATGGATTTGGTCTCGTTGTCATAGAAATGTGTAAAAAACTGTTTTGAACGCACAAAGAACACCCAAAATTTGATATCAGGTTTTAACCCTGCAAAGGGAAAAATATCTCCAAATTTGGGGCTTTTCATTACCAAATATTAAAGTTTGTTTTTACAGATTTAAATAAAACCTTAATAAGTAACATCTACCTCTGAAAGGAACCTGGTTTCTCCGTCAACTCTTCTCACTATTAGTAGTTTTACTGTTACATCAATAAACTGAGTACATGTTAAGACTTTATACTTGTTTACGTAAATCAATGATTGAATTGTATAATTTGTACACGGCGGTGTTTGTACTTTGCATAAAGATGAAGGAGTTGACTCTGCTGTGCATGTCAGGTATGGAACGTTATGGTGAGTATTCTGACCCCCCCCCCTCTCTGTCTGTGCAGAGCAGCCTCGGTCGGGGCTCCTTCAAGCCTCCATCATCAGCTGTTACGTCATGTACCTGACTTTCTCCGCGCTGTCCAGCCGCCCGCCAGAGAAAGGTACGCTAACTAACCAGACGCAGCGCAGGAGCTCAGCAGCGCCAGAGGTCACACCCACACACAAACCTCCACCGACGTCGTGCCAATTACAAGAGAAAATCTGCAGTAATCAATATTCTTCCAGGATAAAAGGGTTTAATGACGACTGCATGTGTAATATGAGATGGTGGAGACCAAAAGACGGGCAAGAAGAGAAAATACTGGACTTGTATTTGCGCATTTTATTTTATTTGAGGACAAACTGCAAGGAAATTTATGTTTCTCCTGTTTCCGCTTTCTCTCCTGAGCTGCAGTTGAGATATAATAACACAAACAACTCAAACACATTCTAAAGCGACGACTAGATTTAGTTTCTCATCTCTGACTCTGGCTCTTCACAGAGGAACGATAACAAACAACCAGTCATCCAGACTCAACCGCTCCTTTATCTTCACCACAAGACGACTTGAAATGTTTCAAAAAGTGTTCTGTTTGTATCTCATCATCCTGTTAACACACACACACGCGCACACACACACACACACGTATTTCTAAGTCCTCTATAATTTGCTTCCCTCGTAATGACTCACCTGTTGACTCCAGGTAAGACAAAGAGCCTCCACATGACGGAGACATTAGGACAGAGGCCTGTCAAAGGGCCCTGTCTTATCCGGGGTTTACATCTTAATGGCATGCATGCAAATAAAGACACACACACACACACACACACACACACTCTGGGATGAGATGTGCTGTGACATGCTGCCTGCTGGGCTGTGGTGCGGGCAGACAGGAGGATATGTGTTTCACATTCCTCATGGGTCCATTGACAACATAATAACACAGGAAAGCAGCCTGGCAGCGTCATTACACGTGTTCTCACACAGCAGATAACAGGTCAACACGAGAGGTCAACGTCCAAACACACAACAGAGCACAGTGTGTGCCTCATGCATTGTTTGGTGTATTTTTCTTATTCTTGCAGATACTTTCACTGTCCAAAGGTAGATTGCGTTGAGATGATGGAAGATATTTCCACCCGCTGCAACGCCAGGAAACATTTAAGATGCAAAACATCGACGGTAATGACTTCACCAGCTGGTGGTGTGCTTCAGATTTATAGATGCTACTTTCTAGCCGTCACTTCGCAATGTTCAAAATCATAAAGCAGAGAAGAAGACAGAGTGCAGCACAGGTCGGGTCTCCGGCGAGGAGCTGATCAGCCTCCGGGGACCGGTGTGAGATCAGCACACATGAAACTATCACGACGTGAGATATGAATTCCTCCATTCCCTCTCACGTCCCAACAGCTAACAGCTAGCCTAGCTAGCCC
>CM051690.1:30276297-30281297 GCA_028022725.1 Lycodopsis pacificus | reverse complement strand
CGCTTTTTGTAAATGTTGCGCACGTGTCGTCACATTTGATGCTGTGAAGTCGATGGTTTGTGGTGTGGTCACGCTGGTGAAGATGTTTCTTCGTTTGCTTGCTGAGCTCTCAGGGCCACCGTAGGTTCAGGACGTCCGGGAGCAGCAATCTTCTGCGTTCACTTGGTATTTGTCTGCACAAAGCTTTTACACTTTCCAGGCAATTCACTGACTTTTATGAAAGAGATTTACTTGAGCCGGCGTCCACTGGCCATGAGAGGGTTAGGAGCAAGGGAAGAGCTTTCTTTGAGTGTGTACTGTGTGTATTCAAAAACACAACGGCGTCATTCAACAGAATATAAAATCATGGATGGACAGCACATTTATTATTCTCTTTCTTCTTCAGCTGAGGAGGAGTTTGTGATGGACGAAGAGAGCAAAGGCTGTCAGAAGGTCTTTCACAACGAGACGCAGCGAGTGGCTTACAGCTACTTCTTCTTCCATTTCGTCTTCTTCTTGGCCTCGCTGTATGTCATGATGACCCTCACGAACTGGTTCAGGTTAGTTCACGACACTCCTTCACGTTCAGGCTCTTGTGATTTCTAAGGGACCGTCTGGAAGTTACGAGAGGGGATCAGAAAAGGAGGAGGGTAATGTGCTTTTTACAGTTTTGCAGAAGGTATTGAAGGTTTTTGAGAGAGTGTCTCTCCAGAGGACACGTTATTTGTCACAATCCAGCCCGGTCCCCTGATAAATACAATCCCATGCAAAGAAACTGCGTTTTTATTCTTCCCGTATTACTTTGTTTCTGAAGTATGACAAAATACATTTATAACATTTCTAATTGTTTTCTTTCAATTTGCAACGTTAATTATTATTATTTTTGCACTTCTAGTAATTTATGGCAAAATCTACCAAATCATAAATGTTTCAATGAATTGTTTTATCACTTTGAGATGTTGTTGGAAGGCTGTTACTCTGTCTTCAGCTCCATCCTCCTCATCCGAACAATTCTCCACTCGTTCCAGAGCACTTCATCTTTTTATTTAACATTTAGTTTGACAGGATATTCCCCTTCAGACTTTAAATCATTCTTCTATAGTCCTGGCCAAGACGACAAAATACAAGTTTCACACAAAAAAGCACAAATAATAGACTGAAAAACAAAACGGTTTAGAGTTTATTGGAGTTGTTCTTTGGTCTATAAAATGTCAGAAAATTGTGAAAAATGTCACCACTCCAGACATTCAGTTTATGTCACAGAGGAGTCAAGAAAATTATTCAGAAATTATTCACTTTTAAGAAGCAGGAATTAGAGAATTTAAACTTTTTTTTTTTTCTTAAAAAATGACTCAGACCGATGAACTGATTCTAGCAATAGTTTGTGATTATTGTAATAGATGACAACTAATTGATTAATCGATGCAGCTCTTAAAAAGTGGAAGACAACATTAGAAATGTGACATGAAAGAGACGCGGAACAAACACAATGGTCCCCCCCCCCCCCCCTGTTGCTAAACATCGTTGTCCTCCTCCAGCTACGAGTCAGCAGTGCTGGAGACCACCTTCACCCACGGCAGCTGGTCTACCTTCTGGGTGAAGATGTCGTCCTGCTGGGCCTGCGTCATCCTCTACCTCTGGCTGCTGCTGGGCCCTCTGTGCAGCTGCCAGTCACAGTCCAGACCTCGCCGCTCGCGCATCAAACGCCGCGCGGGATCCCCTCGCCACGTCTCCGTGACCGTCTGACGAGGGGGGGGGGGCGGACGGGACGCGATGTGGACGACGGGTCCCACGTGATTCGAGGTCACATGGGACAAAGACTCACGCTGCTGTGAGAAGGACCAATCAGAAGGCTCGGTGCCCTGCTGCTGATTGAAGAAGAACCTGTGACGTCACCGGCTGCACACCGGACTTTAAAACCGGTGTGAGGACTCGACTGTGGTTTGGAAACACACTGAACAGTATGAATTGCCAAAGGGATCAGAAGGGGTGAACTCTCGCTCTGCGTAATGTTGGAAGACGGACACATTCATGAACTTTCATTGTGGTGGTGTGTTTAATTGTTTTGCTATTCTTTAGACTGTTGATATTATAATTAGGGAGTATTCTAGATATTTGCTGTAATATTGCATCAGAGGCTCACGTCTCAGTTAATGTTTTCCTTCACATCAGAAGAAAAGAACAGAAAGCCCCGTTAGTCCTCTGATCTAAGACGGGCAGGCGATGGTTCTGATCATGAACAAATCTTTATCAGAGTTGGAAACGGAGAACTGTGGGCTCATTGCATCGACCGCGTTGAGTTCACACATGATGTGGAGGCAAGAGATGCTCCGACGCCGACGCAAGAACACTTTGTTACAACTGTAATGGAAGGAATGAGATGAATATTTAGGCCCGTCGTTTTCTTTCCAACCAAACACTACAGCAGACTTTCTCTCTTTCATTTCTTTTTTCAAACTCAAATGGTAATTTAAATTGTCTCCTACAAAACTACGTTCCCATTCAATGAAACTGCATCCTCAATTATGTTTCGAGGGAAACGTAAAAGTAACATTTTGTACAGCCCAACGTCACACATTTACCTCCGAGACTTTCACAATCTGCACGACAAACGACATCCTCCGTCCTTGGATCCTGACATCAGAACAAAGAACCCTTTTTAAACACGCGGTTAATGTTTTCAACTGAAACAAAACAAAAACATTCCAAAACTACTTTGTCAGGTTCACTGAAAACATGTTTTGGCTTAACACAGGTACGTTTGTTACGTTATTTGAGTTACGGATGTGAATAAGGGCACGTTGACTTTCGTGACACAAACAATGGTCTCCTGGGTGAAAGTCCTGTTTGTTGGAGCCTCCCATCCACCAGACGTCCTCCCCAACGCGGCCCTCCTCAGACGACGACTAGAAACGTAGTTGTGAACACATCGATGATGCAGCTTCGTCGTGCGGAGACGTGATGTTTAGGAGACCAGGCTGTGACATCATACAGACATTTCATGAGGATGAAATACATTTCAATCATCATCTCTAAGCAAATTCACTTACCACGAGTCACAGTAGAAGCCTGCAAAAGTGAGTAAAGCCACAACCCGTTGATCTCTGTTTGCACGCAGATTAAACAGACGAGATGTAACGTGATCGTTTGTTTTTACTTTTGTGGTAAAAATGGTGCAGCTCGATGTGTTTTTGCGCTTTGGACCTCATGTTTCCAGCTTTTATGCTAAGCTAAAGCTAATCAACGGCCAGCTAAAGCCCCATAAGAGATTGGTGTAGATCTTCTCAGCGAACTCTCAACAAATAAACAAACAGGCGTGTCAAATGAATGTTTGATCATTTATTAAGGACTAATAAACTCAGATGTAACTGCTGCGGCTTGAAAGAATCTGCTGGAATGACAATGACTGGAACAGTCGCACTGTAGTTTCATCACAATAACAATAATAATAATAATAATAGCATGAACTTTATTTCATTTAGTGCTAACAGTTACAAACCAGAACATGTACAGACAGAAACAATTCAATTGCAACAGTTCAGTCAATTAGGAACTTTGTCTTGTATTTTAACTGAGTCTGTGAAATGAAAGGTGAATGAAAGCCTCTTCCATTGTGCGATTATTAGTTCATCGAGATAAGCAGTGGAACACGTTATACCAGCACAGAAGAGGAGGGCTCAGCGAGATGATTAAAACAGCACATCCTCAAACTTTGACAAACGATGGAGAAAACGTGATGTGTATATATGATGTGTATATATATATATATATATATATATGTATATATATATATATATATATATATATATATATATATATATATGTATATATGTATATATATATATATATGTGTGTATATATGTATATATATATATATATGTGTATATATATGTATATATATATATATATGTGTGTATATATATATATATATGTGTATATATATATATATGTGTATATATATATATATATATATATATATATGTATATATATATATATATGTGTGTATATATATATATATATATATATATATATATATATATATATATATATATATATATATATATATATATATATATATGTGGAGCGATGGCCAGACAGTTTTTCGTCTCTTCAGCTTCATGTGCGCCATAATTTATTCGCTAAATCTGTTTCGGTTGCACTTTGTCGCATTTGGTTTTTATCGATACATCAACTCTTCCACCTCAGCAACAACTTTTGTGATTTTTCAATTTTTTTTGTTCAATTTTCTGTATGTCTTTTCTGATGCGCAAATTGAAAACGGTGCATGAGGACAGGTCGATGGAAACGCACCAACTGAGGCAAAGTCAGAGTTGGTTCTCATTTGCAGCCTGAAGCCAAAGAAAGATTTGTTCACGTGAAGAAATATAAACCTGAAGTGTCCCGCGGGGTCACGAGGACAACAGATGGACCTTTACATGCTCAGCGACGGACAGACATCTTTGATGTTCTTTAAAGTTCTGCACAAGACGTTTGTCATATTTGGGCAAAAGATATTTTGCTTTTGAGGAACACGATGCACGCTCGCATTTTGTTGCTATATAGCTCCTCATGCACTTGATTCTTGTTTACATTTTTATTTTGTATGTGTTACTCTATTTTGAAAACTTAGAAAATTGAAACCAAGAGTGCTCAAAAAAAAACAAAAACAAAAACCCTAAAAGTTCCAGAAGGGACAGAAGCTTTCTGTCTCATGCCTTCAGAAGAAGTAGTCCCGTCTGCAGAAACACAGGCATGACCACGAGCTCCTACAAGCACAATACTTGGTGATGGCATGTTGCCTCCAAAATTAGGTGAGAAGTAGAGTCATTGTCTCATAGACTTCTATACAACCAGAGGAGTCGCCCCCTGGTGGACACTAGAGAGAACGCAGCTTTAACACACGAAGCGTCGGCTTCACTCTGCAGATCCGGAGGTTGCCTCCTTTAAGTCACTAGTTCTGAAGGTTCACGTGGATGCGTTTGATTCGTGTGTCCACCATAACAAAGGATCCTTAGTCAGC
>CM051690.1:30253797-30271297 GCA_028022725.1 Lycodopsis pacificus | reverse complement strand
CCGCTTAATGCGCCTCACATTTTTGAAAAAAATTCAACTCATAGTTGAAAAGCGCTCAACGTCAACACGGTTTTTTTCTGACTGTGGTGACATTTGCAGACCCAGATCCGGCTTCACCTGCAGCCTTGGACCTGCAGTCGGAGCTCCGGAGGGAGGAGGAGAGCTCAGCTCCTGGCAGCAGCAGCGTCTCCTCCTCCTCCTCCTCCTCCTCCAGGAGCAGAGCTTCTCCTCTCTGGGAGTCAACACCGACACCACGCTGCTGGAGACCCAGGTCGTATACCTGGACCTGCTGGAGGGAAGGGAGGCACGGGAGAACCAGAACCAGGACTGAGAGGAGCAGACTGTCAGACCTGCTGCAGTAACATGAGAGGTTTTCTAAAGAGACTCTGGTGCTCAGGATCACTACCACTTTAGTCCACAGGGGGCGCAAAAATCAACGCAAAATAAAAGTTCCTTGTAGTAAATTTGCTATTATCTGATTTGACAAAATCTAAAGAATTTTCTTCGTGCTCACTGAAACCTTTTGGGAGGTCTGGTCCAGGTGTAGTCCTAAAGGTAAATGGGGGGATTAACGAAAAGGCATGGCGACTGAATGCATGACAATTAGTCCTTATGCCTTACAAAGCCTGAGATAAAGGCCGTCTCAACCCGAGGGTTAACCCTTAAACCTTACATTTAGGTTCACAAGAGTGCTAGGTCACATTATAGGCAATAAATCAGAGCACCAGCCCGCAGGAAGAGGTCACAAGTGCTGCTGCATTCATTCTCGCTGAAATGTAGAACTTGCCAAAGGAAACAAAGAGTACATAGTGTTCAGAGGATGCTTACAACCACCATCAACCAGCAGCAGACGAGAACAACAGTGTTCCTACAGTATCTCAGGAGGAAGCAATAGTTAACAGCTGTTTGGTGGCTGAGCCTGGTCTGCTTGCGAAATACCTGCACAGGGTCTGAATGGAAACAATTAAAGATTGATTCAAACCGGATGTTTTTCTTGCATTGTGAAATGCTAAATGATGAGCAGGATAAGTCAGAGGGTAGAATGTGTTGAGACACGTAAAGAGATTTGCAGCTCCTGAGACCAGATGATGACCAAACTGTCCTGCACCAGTATCCTGGAGCTCTTACCATTAAATGGAGGTCTTCCTTGGTCGGTCCTGGAACCTCGAAGCTCTCCCAGGTGTCTGCCGAGCGCCGGTACAGCAGCTTCGTCCCGGCAACGTTGTACTCGCCTGGAATGTTGATCTTCCAATTACCGTTGATCACAAACTGTGAGCGACCATTCTGGAGGGCTGGACGAGGGACGAGGGTGATGAGAAGGAAGGAAGGAAGGAAGGAAGTTTGGTGTTATTCAGGAGTCAAATATTTCTAATTGAATATACGCTAAGCCCCGCTCCCACTGCTACTCCATGAAGCTACCATGGAGCCCACACTGTCACTAACTGCACTCCCTAAATGAATATTATCACAGACTGTATTTAAGAATGGACGTAGTCGTCCCCCATCGGTTTGTGGACGGCTGTTTTGCAGCCTCGTGTTCGGGGATTTCGCTGTCGCCATCTTGGCTTCATGCAACCAGTGAACGGAAGTATCCATATTTGGAATGCGGAGGAGTGACGTAGAGGCGTCCTATACAATCACAAGGTAGCCTAATCTGCTTTATGGTCTGTGTGACTCTAAATGGACCATCATGTACTAAATGAACATCATGCTGTATTGAAGAAGACTTGAAACTAGAGATTGAGACATAAACTCATGTTTACAATGTTTACTGAGGGAATAAATCAAGAGAGAAGTAGAGTCATTTTCTATAGACTTCTATACAACCAGAGGAGTCGCCCCCTGGTGGACACTAGAGAGAATGCAGCTTTAACACATGAAGCTTTGGCTTCACTTGTCAGAAATGGAGGTTGTCGCCTGGTAGAACCGGAACGTTTTAGAAACGTATATTTTAACGTTTCCCGCCTGAACATGAAGAACATCTGAAACCATCGAGTCTGTGGAGCACAGACGCTGGTTGGAGCTTGATGACGCTACGTTCTGATTGCCCATTCTGCCCTTGAGGGGCGGGACTTAGCAAGGGGTCAATTATCTCTCCATATAAGAGGGCCGTGTTGCGGTAAAGGCAGGCTGTCAGAAACAGAAGTATGCCAGCTGGCTATATATGGCAGCTGTCTCTCCTCAGTGGTGGAAGAGGGATTTTCCATGACATGAAATGGAAACAAGTACCTTCACCTGCCTCGCCCCAGTGGTCAGATAAAGCCTTTATGAGTTGTTTCAAGACCACAGTGTGAGCCAATTTGGAGGGGGCTGTTTTATTTTGGTCCCATAAACAAGGATGAGAATAGATGTCCTTGGTTATTATGCAGGACCAGAGACCAGATGGGCCTGCTGAGCCTCTCCTGTCTCCGGGGAGAGGACGTTATTGCAAGTCTAGGAGCGACTTTAACTGCCTGATTTGCACTGCAGCCGTAGGGGCAGTGACGCAAAGTGAGTCTTCTTGCAGAAAGCTGGAGCTGATCGGCAGCAGGCCAGGTGTCCCGTGTGGGACTCGGGCTGCATCTTACCGAGATAGTTCCTGCTGTTGTCGGTGACTCGGATGTGGGTGGCTCCAGCTGGTATCATGGCCACTTCGTTGTATCCAAAAGGTCCGCCTGGCAAAAAGAGACACTCAGTTAGAGGGTTGCTTTTAATATTACTTTCCCCTTCTTTCTATTTCAACTACTTCAAATGATTAAAGGAAACGTCCGTTTTTGAAAGTGAGGCCAAGAAGAGAAAAAGCCTCAGATGGCTTTTAAAGTCGAGCTACTTGAAGTTGATTTAATCTAAACATTACAAGTTCGTATCAAACAATCACTTAAGACCGTCTGTTGCATTGCCGAGATGGTTCCGGATTACACTGGGATGTGATCTAAAAGCAACTGAGGGCGTCGTTACACTTGTCTTCTCAACGGGACGTTTGAGATCGGATGCTCAGCTGAGTCCGTACATGTGTGCAGCCTGCCTGATTGGACCGAAGGAGCGGCTGTAAAGATGAACTATCATTAAACTTTACAGGATCGGTTCTACGAGCAGAGAGACAGACGATCTATGAACGAGCTGAAACAATCATCCATCACAGAGATCTCTCCTCTGGGACCGCTCTGTGCCCCCCCCCCCCCTTCATTCATTACAGCGGGTGACTTTGGTTGCCCTGGTTACCTCCGAGAGGAACTATTCACAAAGTTCATCTGCGGGGCCTTCAGCGACATGAAGACGTAGCGCCGCCATTGAGGAAGCGTCAGAGTTAAGCGCTCGAGGCCGTCAGTGTGTGACCTTGTGAGGAGAGATCTTTGTGCGTCGGTTCTCCGTCCGTTGGGAAACGCAGCTGCAGGAGGACAGAAAACAAACCACCCACGGTCTGTGGAGTCGCCCGAACAAAGCGGCCTTCATCAGCCTGTTTCCCTTTTGCTCACATCGGAGTCATTGTGGCCGGCGCTCTGCCGACACACAGCTGTGTGAGGAAGCCTCCGTTACGGAGCCGGCGCTCTTCAGCCAAGTCGCCTGCCTGAGGTGTCGGGACTTTCCGTTCTGTGTGTGAACCGTGTGTGTGTTAGAGCCACGGACTCGTGACGTCACCCATTGGTTGCTGTTTTGAAGTGACAGAAGCCTTGAGTTCGGCGATTTCGCCATCGCCACGTTGTTTTTTGCAACCGATGAAAAGAAGTGAGCACATTTGAAATACAGAGGAATGACGTAGAGACGCCGTATACGGGTCTGGTAGCGGCAGCGACCTGTCAATCACAGTTAGCCCCGCCCTTCAAAGGGTTTTGAAGCAAGGGACCAATGTTTTTAAATGTCTGAATATATTGTCGACTATGTTGCTGTTTCTGCACAGGATCTCTCCTCGCCTCCTAATGCAGATTACAGAGCACACAACAGGGGAATCAAGACGATCACGGGTTCGATTCCCCCCTTCAGACCATGGCCAGCAAGGCCCAGATGTATCCTTTGCTGTGAGGTATGTTCAGAGTGTTTTTTACGTCCCACAATCTGGTCGGGAGTCCATCATGGCCGGATCAATTTCAGGTCGCAAATATTAAACATGTTCAATATTTACATACATATCCTGTTGTGAGGGGGGGGGAACAGCCGGGACGATTTCAACACATTTTGTCATCAGAAAAATGATCTAACCACGTGGTGGTTGAATACAATTTCAACAATTTATAAGAAAATATAAAAAAATCACTTTGTAAACTCTGATTTTAAAGGTGCTGTAAAGATAAAGTTATTATTATTATTATTATTATATTCCGACGTCTTTAAATAATGTTCTTTTTGAGCAGAAAACCTTCCTCCCTTCCTGTGTGTGATGTTTTGCAGGCAGCGAGCCAACAGTGTGAACACTGTGTTCTCCCTGAAGTCTCAACGACTGTACGTTTGGAGGACGTGTTGTTCAGCTGAAGTTCTTCCTGGACGGCGGCCAACCGGTTACCATGGTTAACTCTCACTCCGGCAGAGAACAATGACCTCGTGGCTGAACTCGAATGACTAACATCATTATGGAAGTATCCCCCAGACCGCGCTGCTCTGAAGCGGCTGATTCCTGGCGGAGATAATATGATCCTACCTGCCTCCAGACCGTTGCTCTGGTACACGCTCTTGTGGTGCAGGCAGGTGGTGTTTAGTCCTCCGCACACCATGCAGGCGTCCTCCTGCTGCTTTGAGCCCAAGATGGAGTCACAGCCGGGCTTCTGCATGACACACACACACACACACACACACACACACACACACACACACACACACACACACACACACACACACACACACACACACACACACATGTTCAGGGACAGTTTGATCTGCTCTGCTGAAACTTGTTTCTCTGACAGCGTGTTGACTTTGCGCACATTTCCCGTCGAGGGCCGCAGCAACTTCCAGCCTTTCTTTTTGTTGTCGGCTCGGCCGTACAGTCACCTCGAAACCTTCTGCCATGATTCAACTCAGTCCAGCTTCTCTTATTTGCTTCTCCCTGTCATTTTGTCCTCTTTGCAAACATTTACTTTGTGATTCGGCAGCAAGCTACAGGGCCTAAAGAGAGGAGGAGGGGAAGTCTTCTCTGCAAACGTTAAAATGCCAAAGCAGAGAGCACGGAGGGAGAGCCGGATGGTTTACGGTGTGTGGACAGTGTTCCAGCGAGATGGATTACAGTGGCCGCTTTTCTTCTCCGACCTCCATCCCTCGCGCTCTGCAGAGCAAAAGCAATCAACGGGAAGGTTCCCAAGGCTGGAGAGCAACAATCCAGATCTAGGGGAACCTGTAATCAGCCCCCGAAGCTCGTAAAAACACACAAATACTCCGAGGGTACCGTGTGCGCTCGACAGGAAATGAATCCTCGGTGAGTAAGTAGCCGAGTGCGCGAGGGCCCCACTGACGGGCCGCGGCCCTGCTAAGCACCAGAAGACACTCAAGCTTGCAAGTCAATGTAACTTTGAGGGTGTAGAAATAAACGTGATGGTTCTGATTCTTTCACATCGCAACGTTCAGGGTTAATTGATCCGCTTTAGTTGGTTGTTGAGCAGCTGCTTTACCGTCACTTTTGGTATGTGATTGGAGTAGCACTGAGGCCGTTAGTCAAGTAAATTAAAGCATCCCCTGCTTTATGGTCTGTGTGACTCTAAATGGACCATCATGTACTAAATGAACATCATGCTGTATTGAAGAAGACTTGAAACTAGAGATTGAGACATAAACTCATGTTTACAATGTTTACTGAGGGAATGAACCTGGTAAACATCAGCATGTTAGCATTGTCACTGCGAGCATGTTAGCATGCTGACGTTAGCATGAAGCTCAAAGTGCCTCGGTCACAATCTTGTTTTTGTTGTTGTTTAGTCTGTTTCCTGTTTTATTTTGAAGTTTGCCGTTCCTTGTCTCTTGTGTTTGTTTGACTTCCTGTCTTTGTGGTTTCCCATCCTTTTTTTCTGTGTATCGCCATGTGTTTCATTTTTGTATCCTTTGTTTCTTCCACCAATCAGCTCGCAGCTTGCCCGCCTGTATCTGGTTGTCTGATTATCGGTTTGTCGTCATTCATGTTTGGGGTTCTGTAGCTTTGCCTGATGTTTCCTGCCGTCTCTGTTGGACTCAAGCTTGTAAGAGTGGTCTAATTAAATCATTGCATAATTTCTGCTGCGTCCTCAGTGGAGCCGTTACTGTTGGACAAACTATTTACAGACATCATTACATCATTATCGATCAAACAAACTCCCAGATCAAAAATTGGCAACTACAAATATACAACACTGCACACACATTCCACATGCATGCACATGCACACACACACACACGCACACACAGACACACACACACACACACACGTGCCGAAACCAGCCATGTGTCTTGCAGTCCGATCTCAACATGTGACCTGCAGCCCTCCACACCAGCTGCAGGACACATGTGCTTCCTGTTTCAGGCTCTATGCTGTACTGACCTCCAACGGCCCATGAACCACACACACACACGCACACATGCACACATAGAGATATATGTAAAAATAGACATGCATTAATCCTCTGCCAGTGGCGTGAAAAGTAGCTTTGCTCATGAGTTGAGCCTCGTGGAGCAGATGTGTCCACGGAGCATTACGCATGTGTCTCATTACTCTGCATGTGCTGCGGGACCCGAGTTAACTTCCAGCCATCCCCATCTGTGAGGGGTGAGACGGGTGAGACGGGTGAGACGGGTGAGGCGGGGACAGGACTCTGGACTGTACAGCTGAGCAGAGCTGTAATGCTAACTGAAGGCTGCAGTCCACACTGATGAGTGCACTCTGCTCCCAACGCACAGCGTGGCCTTCAGGTCTCTAGAGAGCTTCAGTCAGAGTGGTCAACATCACTTACACCTCAACAAGGGCGGGAATGGAGAGAGAGGAGGGAGAGAGAGAGAGAGAGAGAGAGAGAGAGAGGGAGAGAGAGAGAGAGAGAGAGAGAGAGGGAGAGAGAGAGAGAGAGAGAGAGAGAGAGTTGAGCTCAACACAGCCTCATGTTGAAATCAGGCAGATAGGAGTCGGAGGAGTTACGTGAAGGGTCCCGTTCATTTCCTCATGTGAAATGACTTCAAAGGCTTTTAATGGACACGAAACTCTTCTGGTTCATCAGCGCAACAGATGAACAACTGCACTAGAAAATCATCGGTTTTTCGATTCAAAAGTCGAAAGGTAGAAGCCTGTGTGCATAAAAACCACAGACGGTATATAACGACGTAGTCATGGTGACATCACACATTGGTTTGTGGACTGATGTTATGAAGTCTTGAGTTCGGCGATTTCACCGTCGCCATCTTGGATTACGGCCAATGCCATGTTGTTATTTTTTCCTAACCTATTAATAGAAGTGACCATATTTGGTAAGCGGAGGAGTGACATAGCGACCTGTCAATCAGCGTGTAGCCCCGCCCTAAAGCATCCCCTGCTTTATGGTCTGTGTGACTCTAAATGGACCATCATGTACTAAATGAACATCATGCTGTATTGAAGAAGACTTGAAACTAGAGATTGAGACATAAACTCATGTTTACAATGTTTACTGAGGTAATAAATCAAGAGAGAAGTAGAGTCATTTTCTATAGACTTCTATAAACCAGAGGAGTCGCCCCCTGGTGGACACTAGAGAGAATGCAGCTTTAACACACGAAGCATCGGCTTCACTCGGCAGAACCGGAGGTTGCCGCCTGCTGAAAACATAAAGGAGTCAAAGGCGCTCTACACGGAATTCTGATGGCAACGGCTGAGACAATTTAGATGGATTTGGTAACGATGGTGCAGCGTTTTGGAACCTCATACAAAACCAGCAGAAGAAGATTATCCTCAATATAAAACTATCAAATGGGAAAACCAAAGACATGAAAAGCACGAACACAATATGACAAGAAAAGACCAACACACACACACACACACACACACACACACACACACACACACACACACACACACACACACGTTCAGTGTTGTTTGCACTCACCAGGCAGCGTCCGTTGACGCACACCGCTCCGGGCTCCTTGTCGCACGCCGTGCCATCGAGCACGCGGCCAAAGTTGTAGTAGAAGTTGTGACCCAGCGCCAGGCAGCTCAGTTCACAGGGGTTCGAGCCTGGCAGGGAGAGATCTCCGCTCAGTGACTCATTCGTTCATTGTGGGGGGGAAATAGGCGAGGTAATAGAGAGGAGACAGATGTCATGAAAACTCATAACCCCGTGTGGATTCCACAGCCAGCAGGCCTTTACAGGGGAACAGCAACTAGAGTTACACGGGGGGGGGACACACTCAGGATAAAGAACATAAAAACACAGAATTTAAATGATTAGGAAATACATTCTTGTGTTTTTGTTCAAACATCAGCTGAGTTGTCTTCACTGACCTCCGTGAAAGGTGGTCCATCTGAAGGAGTTTCCAGCCACCAGCGGTCTGTCATTGAAGGCAGCACACTGCATCTCTCTGAAATCCTCCGAGCTGGGGGGGCACTCCTGCACACACACACACACGCACACACGCACACACGCACACGCACACACGCACACGCACACACACACGCACACGCACACGCACACGCACACACACGCACACGCACACACACTCTGTGAGGACGTTGTATTGAGTCAGTGGAACGCTATTCATTCCCTGAACGTTTATTAACCGTAACAACGTCGGGCTTTGTTTTAGCGGTGTGTCCGCATCGTTGGCACTGTGTCTGCCGTTGTCGGGCAGCTTTTCAGCCGATTCAACATGTTCAACTGTCAACTGTGTCTTTCGTAGGCTATACATTCTTTAAAAAACTAATATTAGTTGATCGACACAAAGATGATCAGCAACTATCTGGACGTAATTGAAATTTAATAAATTATGGCATTATAACTGTTATTGTGCACTAAAGACATGTTTGAGTTCTCTCTACTTCTCGCCATGGATGTTCTGTTTCCATAGAGGTGCAGAACTTTTATTATATGATATAATATATATATATTGCAGAGAAAAACGAGCAAACGGAGAAAAAACTCCCCGAAACTGTTTGGGGTTCAGAGGGTTAAAAATCGACCGATCGTAAAAGTAATTTTTCACGCAAAAACGGCAAAGAATGCTGTTTTTTCAGCCTCTCAAATATGGAGGTGTCCGTCTTCTTCCTGTTCCATATCATATGAAACGTAATACCCCAACACGACATTTAAAGCCGTCGCCTCGAACTCTGAGGACCAAACGATTCATCGATTCCGCTCCTCAGAGCGAAGGAAATCTAAATAATATTACCCCTAAAACAAATGACTTTACTTGTGCTGAGTCCACAGAAGCTGCAGTATGATCTCATTTCATCCTCACACCACAAACTGCAGCAGAGGGAGAAGTTGTGGCTTTGCGTCCATTCATGGGAAGCTCTGAGCTCATCGCACCGTACAAACTGCCGCACGCACACTCGAGCGTGCTTAAACACGCTGCAGCCCATCTGTGCGTTCTTCCTCCTGGGCCACAGTGACTGGCTGTCCAAACACACCCAACCCAGTCTGATACCTGAGTGCAGCACGACTCAGATCCAGCCCAGAGTTCAGTGCGAAGCAGTGCAGACGTGAGTTAATATGTCAGTGAAATTCCAGATCACACCCAGAAACACACACCTTCCAGAGCAAACATCCGCCATTGTTGTAAACTGTTTGCATCGAAAGTCGTGTTTTTTTCATACAGTGTGAAATGACCTTGGTGTTGCAGATCTTGTATTGTCTGGGATCTCCTTTGCACGGTCCTCCCACTGGGTTCCTGGGACACAGAAGAAAACACAGCAGGAAGGAGTTCACAGTGCAAACTATGTCTGTGCAGGTTGAACAAAACCTCTCATGCACAAAGCGCATGAAGATTTCATTATGTCATTTATGGTCTCTCTTAAACTCTTAATAAAAAGTACAAAAGCTCAGCATCAAAATATACTTAAAGTACAAAAAGTAAAAGTACTCCTCATGCAGATATGTATATATTGCTGTACATGCTGGTAAAGATGGAGCTCATTTGAATTACTTCATATACTGCAGCTTAACCTAAAATAGTGCATCAGCATTCATTAGTTGATTGATACTTTATATTAATGATCTTATTTTGAGAAAGTACCTAAAGATGTAAAATAAATGTCGAATATTTCCTGATGATGTGTAGTGGAGTAGAAGTATAAAGTAGCATCAAATATAAATACTTAATTGAAGTACCTCAGAGTTGTAGTATTGCTCTTGAGTAAATGTACTTAGTTACATTCCACCAGTGGAAACAGACAAGACATCAACGCTTTAACTTGCACTGATTACACAATTTATTTCTGATAATTGAATGTGTTTGAAAGCGTCGCATCCTCTTTGTGTGCGCCTGCAGGAGGCGGCGGGCGTTTACCTGGCGATGCAGGTGCGTGTCCTCACCGAGGCGCCGCTCCCGCAGCTGCGCGAGCAGACGGACCAGCCGCTCCACGCCGCCCACTCGTTCCGGAAGTGCAGCTGCCGCCGGGCGCGCGCCAGACGCCCCGACGAGGCCTCGCCGGAGGGATGCCACGCGGAAACCCAGGACTGAGACGCACAAAAAACAACAAAAAACAAAAAACAAAAAACAGAGACACTTAAATGCTGACATTTAAAAACAGCGTCGCCCTGCAGCGTCGCCCTGCAGCGTCGTCCTGCAGCGTCGTCCTGCAGCGTCGTCCTGCAGCGTCGCCCTGCAGCGTCGCCCTGAAGCGTCGCCCTGAAGCGTCGCCCTGAAGCGTCGCCCTGCAGCGTCGCCCTGCAGCGTCGCCCTGAAGCGTCGCCCTGCAGCGTCGCCCTGCAGCGTCGCCCTGCAGCGTCGCCCTGAAGCGTCGCCCTGCAGTGTCGCTCTGCAGCGTCGCTCTGCAGCGTCGCCCTGAAGCGTCGCCCTGCAGCGTCGCCCTGAAGCGTCGCCCTGCAGTGTCGCTCTGCAGCGTCGCCCTGAAGCGTCGCCCTGCAGCGTCGCCCTGAAGCGTCGCCCTGCAGCGTCGCCCTGCAGCGTCGCCCTGCAGCGTCGCCCTGAAGCGTCGCCCTGCAGTGTCGCTCTGCAGCGTCGCCCTGCAGCGTCGCCCTGAAGCGTCGCCCTGCAGTGTCGCTCTGCAGCGTCGCCCAGCAGCGTCGCCCTGAAGCGTCGCCCTGCAGTGTCGCCCTGCAGCGTCGCTCTGAAGCGTCGCCCTGAAGCGTCGCCCTGCAGTGTCGCTCTGCAGCGTCGCTCTGCACGTTCAATCGGTCAGGTGGAAACTCAGCAGCTCACAATCCCTGCATGTGTGTGTGTGTGTGCGTGTCTTTAAGAGGAAGACATGAGGGACTACAGCGTTGGCAGAATGACGGGATATCATTTGTGAAAGGGGGAAAAAGTGCGGGGGGGGGCCTCACAAAACCCACAACCTACCTCAACATGTGGTAGGTTGACAGAGTAGATGGTGTCGAACAAGAACCTGGTGAACCTGGTGGATCAGGACCATCAGAGCCAAGCAACAAAAGTGATTAGAGAAATCTCAATGGCGCTCCTTAAACACATTCCACCTGCTTCGGTTATCTTTCTGTCAGGAGGAGCTGAAGTCAAAGTCGTCTGATGTACAAAATGAGAATTAACTCTCACGCCAGGCGTGAATATAAGAACATGTGTAAAACAATCTCCTGTCCGTGTTTCCCACCACCTTCCTTATTATTATGCTAATTCAGGCAGCAGGATTCTGTAATGTGTTTTCAGATCAGTGTGCGACGATGTTTCTGTCGTGTTCTGCAGCTCATTTATTATGTTGACAAAAAAAAAAAGAGACTTGAAACGACCAAAAAGAGCCACAAAATTACCAAAAAGATGCAAAACAACAACAAAGAGATGCTGAATGACCATAATGTCTCCTTAAATCTGTGGCTCTTGCTCTTATGGAGGGGTGGGGGCCCTTCACATGTGTGAGCCCAAGGGCCCATTGTCTCATCATCTGTCCATGCCCACACATTCCTCTGGTCACACTTACACACATGCACCCAAACACTTAGAATACTCCCTCTCACAAAAACAACTACAGACCTGTACCATGTTTACCCGATCACGTCTGTTTCATGTTCCACGTTTGTACTGTCACACAGACAACATACAATGCAGGGAAGTGTGCCTACACCTTTATGAAACATATAATTCATCCGTTATAAGAGTATTTGTGTATTTGTAAGTCTTTCTGAACAACATGACGTCAATGAAAACAGTAGTTTCCATCTCAGTGATAAAACTACAACATCCAGAACCTCAAGACCAATTAACGGCACTCGTAGCTGTTTACAGAGGAAACAGGAAGAGAGAAAAAAGCTCTTTGACTTTGTGACTCATAGGACAGAATTGGTCAGACATGCGCGCGCACACACACACACACACACACACACACACACACACACACACACACACACACACACACGCACACGCACACGCACACACACACGCACACACACGCACACGCACACACACACACACACACACAGCTGCGAGCGACCTGTGCCACGACTCTCCATCATGTTCCATGGCTGGGTCACCTGAGGTTGCCCTCATTAGTGTTACCGCCGGTCAAATTAGCGTTGATAACAGTTGGAGGTGGGGGTGGGGGGGGGGGGCTGGCTTTCTAGATGAATGAAAGTGACTTTTGACCTTTACAATGCTCCCCCCCCCCTCCTCTCCTTCACATGAGAAGAGAGGGAAAGAACCTGAAACTGCAACAGAAAGAGAGTTGAAGGTGAAGAGCTACAGACCAGTAACACCAGCTCTCAACTGGAAAAACCTTCCACAGAATCTACATTATCTGATCATGTGCAAAAGACATATTATTGTATTATCATGTTAAAAAGTCAGACCAGTCTGCTTTAAAGGTAACTTTTCTCTCATTATACACAACAATAGATTCTTCATCTTGTAGTGTGTAATGTGTCTGTTTGTCAGTTAGGAGGACATCTAAATAAAATGTGAACAGATCTAAATTAAATTTTGTTAAAAGTCAAAATATGGGCCAAACAAGGAGCGATAATGATTTGATGAGGAAATTAAAATGTATTGAATTTAATATTTTTTTATATATTTAATTACATTTTCTTTAATAAAATTTTCTTTTAAAAAAAATGTGTTTTTTGCATCAATGCACAAAGCTACAGATGTTTAGTGTGTTTAAAACATCTGTGGTAGAGAGAAGGGTTTATATTCACTTCATAAAGGCCGAGCATATGGTGACGGAGGATAGCCATTTCCACATTTCCAACACAACATACCATCAGCAGACAAACGCCGCTGCAAAAACAATCCAATCAGCCACCAGCCCACATCTGATGCTGGTCATAAGGGCTGCGATTGGTTTATTATCCAAACGAGCCGGATTGTTCCTCTCTGGAACCTCACAGCGCCGATTTTTCTCTGCACAAATTAGCTTAATGACAACGTTTAACTCTGTCAAACGTATGACAAAGAGGACGTGAAGGAAGGAAAGAGTGGGCGGACTGTGGGCCCTGGCAGGACGGGTCTACGAGGCCCCGCGTGTACACTCAGAGCGGTGCACTTGAAACCGCCGTCATCCAGCTGTTCGCTTTGTGTGTTTGCACAGAGGTTGGCATCATGGCGGCCGACTGACTTGTGAGCTCTGTTATAAGAAGTTGAATATATTGATAAAGGCTCCTGAGCTTTAATCAATTAAATGTCAATGTACATATTCCCATATTAACAACTGATCACGTAACAAAGTCTCCTCAGTGATGAACCCACAGAACCGGATCATAAAACTCACCGTTCAGATCCTATCGCGGCCCTGAGTCACAGAAATAGAGCAATAATAACTTTTACAGATTCCCCGATCGCATTTTAGTTTTTGCAACCACAGATTGACGATCGTGGAAACATTGGTTATGTTTTGTTAAAGCAGCTGTTGTTCAAGGCTCCCAACTATTATCTTCACCATCGGCCTGAAAAAAAAAGAAAGTTATGTCGTCTCTTATTTTGTTGTCGTCTATATTTATTATTTGCATTAGGAAATTAATTAGGAAATAAAAGATCGTATTTTACTTAAAAATCTTGTCGTTCATAGTTTTGATGATTATACGCAGCTTAGAGCGAGCTCATAGTTCATCTCTGATATTTATTTTATATTAATGTGAAAACAACTTTATTCAAGTTTATCACCAAAAACTACATCATGTGAATGCTATAATTTACCTTCCTATATATATACACACACACACACACACACACATGATATATACTGTATATATACACACATGATAAATATATATGATATATATACTGTGTATAGATATACTTCTATATATATATATATAGAAAGAGAGAGAGATGTTTTGTTTTAGTCAAACAAAACATCTAAAGTTGTTGTTTTTTGCATCTCATACGCCAAACAATTCATGAATCCAGTAAAAAGCAATGATCAGCAGGCTTAATCAATACTGAAAATGATCATTATTTGCAGCAGCTTAGCTTAGCTGTGCTGAGCTGTGACTGTCTGACCAGAAGAAGCTTCCTCTGCGGCGTCGCGCCTCCAGAAGGAGCTGCGTGACTCGTGGTGGCGAGTGGACGGGTCACTTACGCTCTGCGGGGACGACGGGCAGACGGGAGCGACCAGCAGCAGGACGAAGGTCAGGAACTGGCACAGGGTCAGCTTCCTGCAGACGGCGAGAGAAACACTGTCAGCCAGTTCAACGGGTAGACTTCACCTTCACCGCTCTGCTCTCACATGCCAAACACAGGGAAGACGTTACAGCACAGACGTTCGAGAGCAAACAGACAGGAAAAGACACGACTGACACGTCAGAGGTCTTTAGGTCGTTGATAATACCCACAAGTAAGCTGCCACACTACTGTGAACCCCTGTGAGGTCAGGAATGCCCCCCCCCCTCATCCAGCAAGTATCATTAATCCCAAACAACTCCCACCCCAACAGTGTCTTATTAACTCCCACACAGCCGAGAGGAAGGAACCGGTCTCCCCTGCTGCGTTTGCATGACTTTAATCTCACTAATAATCAGAATCACAGCCGGTTGCTTCAGCTCAAACCTCAGCTGCCTGTTAGAAACATAGAAATATCTGTCAAGTTCATGTCATCAACTGTAAATAACATGTTGGTGTCTTGTGCATTATTTTGTGCAAAATTTAGCCTGACATATTTGTGTTAAAGCTGCATTCTCTCTAGTGTCCACCAGGGGGCGACTCCTCTGGTTGTATAGAAGTCTATAGAAAATGACTCTACTTCTCTCTTGATTTATTCCCTCAGTAAATAATCCTTTAATCCTTTCACAGTGTTGTCAAAAAGTTAAAGTCACTAGAAGGAAGTTTCATTTTGTGTGTTTTTGGCGCTCCCTGTGGACTAAAGTGGTAGTGTCCAAGTGGGTCTGTCCATGGTGGACCGGTCTCTGCTGGAGGATCTGGGTCTGTCCACGGTGGACCAGGTCTCTGCTGGAGGATCTGGGTCTGTCCACGGTGGACTGGTCTCTGCTGGAGGATCTGGGTCTGTCCACGGTGGACCGGTCTCTGCTGGAGGTTCTGGGTCTGTCCACAGTGGACCGGTCACTGCTGGAGGATCTGGGTCTGTCCACGGTGGACCGGTCTCTGCTGGAGGTTCTGGGTCTGTCCACAGTGGACCGGACTCTGCTGGAGGATCTGGGTCTGTCCACAGTGGACCGGACTCTGGTGGATGATCTGGGTCTGTCCACGGTGGACCGGTCTCTGCTGGAGGTTCTGGGTCTGTCCACAGTGGACCGGTCTCTGGTGGAGGCACCGCTGGAGTCTGAGCTGAAGGAGTTCATCTGACTTAACCAGAATCCGACCCGGTGGCTCCGATGGCGAGCATCAAGAAGAACTCTATAGAAACAGACCATCTTCTCTCTGATGGTCTCCTCTACTGATGTAGGTCATAAAGAGGATCAGGATTAAACTGAGACTGATCCAGGACCAGTTAATAATTCCTCACAGTGACTGTACTTGTTACATTTTGGTCGCCTACAAATGTCGTATTCAGCGTTCGGTTGCTCAACCCTCTCGCAGAAGAACCAGATGGCGGCGTCCAAAATGCTGAACTCAAGGCAATAAAACGACGGGCCACAAACCGATGGGGGACGTCACGGTGACCGAGTCCACTTCCCCGTCGATGGGTGCTACCAGATAAGAGCTTTACTGAGCCTTGTGTTTAGTCTGTCTCGCTCTACCAGCTGCCCTCTCTCACTTCTTTACCTTCAAACAACTGTGTCTCTCCATCTTCTCCTCCCTCTGATTCATCAAAGGACGAGTGCCGGCGGTTCTTGGAAAGCCCCTCTTTGATTTGCTTCCCGGCACAGCGTGTCACGTGTTTATAAAGTCTGTTTTGTGATCAAGGATTTTCATTAACACACTCGAAAAATATCGAGGACGAGTTGCATTTGGAAAGTAAGAACTTAATGTCCTCTCTTTCTTTTCCCTCCCACATATCACGTCCTCCTCCATCAGCTTCGGGTCTTTATCTCTCTCAAGCCTGTTCTGCTTCTTTTATCTCCCATAAAACCCCCGAGCGGCTCAGTCCCAGGTCAGTAGCTGCCCTGTCCAATTAAACGATACGCTCCCTCGCGCTCGGCTGAGCAGCCCTTCCCTTCAGAGACCTTGGCTCCCGTCTTGGCCTTACATGGGGGAATTCATATCAGAGGAACAAGGCAGGTCGCGCTGACCGTGAGAGGTAATGGGCTCATGAATCACGATAGACGCGAGAGGCCTTTTCCACTTTCACACGGACTTTATTTTGCTCCCATAGTGTCTCAGCTGCATGACGAAAGGGCCGTTGTGTGTGCAGGTCTCACCTCCTGACCCCGGAAGACGACACGCTTTTAAATACCTGGCCATGTTTGTACGACTTGAGTCCTGTAATCCACCGCAGGTCTGCATCCTTGTTTAAATGTGTGCAACCAGTGTGTGAAATACGGGTTGATTGAAAACCTCAATGCTAAATTGTACGGGGGTTTCTAAAGAGACAATTATTTGTAACTTGCAATTGTCACTAAAATGTCTTTTAAAAGCTTCCTAATGCACAAAATGTTTCATTATTCAAACTGCACCACAAAACGTCATGTATTTACAACTGAATTTCAATTTTTCATGATGGAAAAGTCACCATTTTTTTTGTCAATTATAGTTATTAGAAAAAAAGAAAATCAGAATCAGCAGGTCAGACTTTTAATTTTTTTTTTAAATCGGCAAAGAGAATCAAACGGTGCCTCTGTGGTGTTTAGCAGCTAAACGGACCAGATGGTGGAGAACAAACAACCAGTTATTGCTGCTCATTAACAAATGGATTGGAAAACTTTTTGGTGAAACAAAAGGTTCATTTTTTGGATGATGTGACTCCATTCATACGGATCATCAACACTTAAAGTTAGTTTTTTGCATCAATGCACAAAGCTACAGATGTCTCGTGTGTTTAAAACATCTGTGGTAGAGAGAAGGGTTTATATTCACTTCATAAAGGCCG
>CM051690.1:30236297-30251297 GCA_028022725.1 Lycodopsis pacificus | reverse complement strand
ACCCCAGGGGAAAGTGCACCGCTGCATAGGAGAGGGGTGCGCTGGATTTATATCACAACACACAACGGGAGCACGACAGTGAAAGGGAACGATAAGCATCTTGTTATTGTAGTTGTTAGAAAGCCAGACTCATAATTGGCAGGATTACTTGTGCAGCGTCGTTCTCTCAGCGGTGAACGAGGCTCATTGATAATTCCTCCAACAAGCCTTTGTTGAAACACACGCTGACAGACAGGTAGCGCTCACATCCCCACCCTGCACAAATAAACACCGTCTCCGCGCGGTCATCCTGCCGTTAGCATCGTGTCGCCGAGTGCATTGCAGGTGAGAATGTGACCTTTGACCCGCTGCGAGTCGTGCCACAGACACCTGACTGAAGACCTCTGCTCCTTCACAGTGGTTTTTCGTGGGGGTCTAAGTGGCTCTATGGCGACCTTTCACAATTATCTGCACACCCACCACGTCTCCTAAAAGCAACACGTCTTCCAACCGAAGGGCTGGTCGTAACCTCTGACCCCGCCCCGGAGATCGAGCCGGGACCCCACCCAGAGTGTCGGGCGTGCCTGACGGAGGCTCTTGATGGTGAAATGGAGTACGCTGCTGAATGAATTGACACAAACTCTTAACAGATGTTCAGCGCGAAGGGCCCCGTTGGTCCGCCCTGACCCCCGAGGGTCCGCATTGACTATGAATGAGGCCGCAACAATCGCAGCGCCCAGCGGCCCTCGGTCAGCGCGCATTAACACGGCGAGCCTCTTTGAACCCCAGCGGAGCGTCTTTGTGTCCTCGGCAGCTGCTTCGCTTGAAGACGTAGTAAAACATTGTCGCAAAGAAGACGTCAAATGTCTTTGTGTGTCTGAGACCGTTAGACGGTAAATACATCAAAGATGTTGTTGCCTAAATGTCTAGACTCTTGCTCAACCACCTTCGCTTCGCTTCACTTCTTCCACGACAGGGAGGAGAAACTTGGTCCACCGTCATACTTCGGGGATTATGAGATTATCCTTTCACAGCCACTTTGACTGACGCGGAGCCTCTCAGGCTGCCTGCAGTCGGGGGAGCAACTATGAAAACATGCAGAGATGCACGCAAAGTAATACGGGGATAAAAAGACTCCTTGTCAAAGTTTTTCACCCAAACACACATCATCTAACACTTAATCATACATAAGTACATACATAAGAATAGTGGTCTTGAGCTGCAGGACTGGAGTTCTGTCTCCATCAGTTTCATAATTACAACTAAGAAACACGAATGTTTCAGTGGCAGAAGTCACACATCTGGATCACCACCAGAACCCCAAATCAATTGTTCCTTGGCGCGACGTCGACGTTTAATGGAAAACGATCTGCTGACAGACAGTGAAACTCACAACCGTAACCTTGCTCTGAAGCAAACCTCAGAGCAGTAAAGTCTTATCTGACTGAACCTTGACTCTGATGGAGATCAAGGCTTGGTGTGCACAAGTTCAGCACCTGGTTCAAAGTGAAACATTGTTCAGACCATCCGGTTGTTGTGGTGGGACACGGGCTGCTCTCATTCAGCGAAAAACTAAAATACTTCGTAGATATCCCACGAAACTGTTTCTTATGTTATGTATTCAATGATGAAGAAGGAAGTATAAAGACTAAAACACGATCTCTCACCAGGAGACCGATTTTCATTCTACGTGTGAAACAAGAAGTCAATGTTGTCACATAACTTGAGTACTTCAGTAACTTCCATAGTTATTTTAACCCAAACGACAATATTTTACAAAACAAAAAGTGTTTTACGATCTTTTCCAAAAACCTGAGTTTCCTGTGAAGTCTGAAGTTTATTTTGAAAGGAACGTATGTAACGAGCGGAAATGGACACGTGTTGCTGGACTTTCGTATAACGCACGAAGAAATGAGGAGTACGTTTTTGTTAGATATCATAAGAACCGTTATACGAGGATGTGTTATATCATAAGAACCGTTATACGAGGATGTGTTATATCATAAGAACCGTTATACGAGGATGTGTTATATCATAAGAACCGCTATACGAGGATGTGTTATATCATAAGAACCGTTATACGAGGATGTGTTATATCATAAGAACCGTTATACGAGGATGTGTTATATCATACGAACCGTTATACGAGGATGTGTTATATCATAAGAACCGTTATACGAGGATGTGTTATATCATAAGAACCGTTATACGAGGATGTGTTATATCATACGAACCGTTATACGAGGATGTGTTATATCATACGAACCGTTATACGAGGATGTGTTATATCATAAGAACCGTTATACGAGGATGTGTTATATCATAAGAACCGTTATACGAGGATGTGTTATATCATAAGAACCGCTATACGAGGATGTGTTATATCATAAGAACCGTTATACGAGGATGTGTTATATCATACGAACCGTTATACGAGGATGTGTTATATCATAAGAACCGTTATACGAGGATGTGTTATATCATAAGAACCGTTATACGAGGATGTGTTATATCATAAGAACCGTTATACGAGGATGTGTTATATCATAAGAACCGTTATACGAGGA
The DNA here is from genome assembly GCA_028022725.1 of Lycodopsis pacificus. Classification (NCBI taxonomy): domain Eukaryota; kingdom Metazoa; phylum Chordata; class Actinopteri; order Perciformes; family Zoarcidae; genus Lycodopsis; species Lycodopsis pacificus. Next base: position 30,248,751 of record CM051690.1, on the reverse strand, counting down.
TGTGTTATATCATACGAACCGTTATACGAGGATGTGTTATATCATAAGAACCGTTATACGAGGATGTGTTATATCATACGAACCGTTATACGAGGATGTGTTATAACATAAGAACCATTATACGAGGATGTGTTATATCATACGAACCGTTATACGAGGATGTGTTATATCATACGAACCGTTATACGAGGATGTGTTATATCATAAGAACCGTTATACGAGGATGTGTTATATCATACGAACCGCTATACGAGGATATGTTATATCATACGAACCGCTGTACGAGGATGTGTTATATCATACGAACCGCTATACGAGGATGTGTTATATCATACGAACCGCTGTACGAGGATGTGTTATATCATAAGAACCGTTATACGAGGATGTGTTATATCATAAGAACCATTATACGAGGATATGTTATATCATAAGAACCGTTATACGAGGATGTGTTAAATCATAAGAACCGTTATACGAGGATGTGTTATATCATAAGAACCGTTATACGAGGATGTGTTATATCATAAGAACCGTTATACGAGGATGTGTTATATCATAACAGCACCACTAACAGCAGGAAGGAGCTCGCACGTACTGAAACATGAAAACATCCAGCAGTTTAGATTTGTTCACTTTCTAATTCCGGCTCAATTTCCGGTGAAATCTGCAACTTTGGTTCCGAGCTTTCTTTGCAGAAGCATCTTTGAATTCACTGCAGCTGTGATTCGTCCCTGAGCGGCTTCTTATCCATAGAATAGACTCATTTAGAGATATACACCAAAATGACAAATGGCTAATTATTTATGTACGTTTTACCCTGAACAGCCATCAATAAATGTGCTATAACTCGACCTTTAGTTCAGTTTACTAATTGATAACTTGGCTCATTACAGAAAGAAAAAATGAGCTTTTCAGTACAAACGTGTACCTCGCAGTGAGTAAAATAAAGAGGATTTCACTATTAAAAAAGCTTTTATCAAAGCATAAATCAGTTCAGGAGGAGTCATTTGTGTCCCTCTCCTGCTCCACGTCCTCGAGGAAGATAAGCGTTGACGTTCCTCCCGGCGGGAGAGAGTGACATCATAGCGTAACACCAAGTTAGAGTCCTCGTTTTGAAGCTATATGCTCAGTGGTCCATGGCAAACAGATTCAAATCTGCTCATGGGGCTGATGGGCTCCCTCCCAAACAAACATTCCTCCAAAGAGTTATCAAAGGGACAGAACATGTGCCCGAGCTCAGTCCTCTCTCCCTCCTCTTCCTCGCAGGATGACAGCGGTCCATCGGACAGACACTCATTTCTCCGAACACATCACAGGAAAAACATCACACTTTATCATAAACTTCAGCGTGTATCGCTTCCCCTGAGAGACAAGGTGGATTCAAGTTCAAGATATTAAGAGGTCGATTTAGAAGAATGAGGCAGCCCCCCTCCCCCTCTGTGGCGCAGGAATGGCATTAGATCAAACAGGAGCCGGGTATTTATAGCTGGTGACATTTGGGAGATAAAGTGAAGCTGGATGGGTGGAATGTAGAGCCGGGAGTTGCAATATCCCAGATACTGTATAGGCGGGAGGATTACCTCACCCGCTGGCAGGAAGTAACTTACAGACGACTGGATATGACTTCTGCCCCCCCCCCCCCCCCCCCAGGAGAAAAACCTTCACACACCATGCAGGATTATCTAAACGGCTTTGGGTCAAGTTTCCCTCCTTGCAAAGAAAAGTCCAATAATGCTGACATGTTGCAAATGTGCACCCAGACTTCTGAAGTGGAGCACAAAACAAAGCAACATGGTGTTGTTGGGGGTCAACTGTCCCTGGAATGTATCACCTCCCATCCTTCACTGTACCGCAAAGACAATGTTCAAGGGGCTTTGCAAGCAGAAATAACTCACGGTCAATATTTAGAAGGCACCACATGCAACTCAATCACAGCACAAACAGTCTCCTGGAAGAAGAACTTCTCTCTGGAATGTATCACCTCCCATCAAAGCTGAGCGCTTCTTATAAATCACTCTAATTCACTTCTCATGCTCCTCTGTGCGGGCAGCACGCCAGCAGGCAGCCTTACCTCGTCAGTAGTGAGGAGGACATGGTGGATCCTTGAGGCTCGGATTCAGGTGTGTTGCATTCAAGTGCAGTTTTGTTCCCGCGTCATGGTGCGAAACGTCGCCGCTCAGATGCGCAGCGCATCCCAGCTGCAGGCTCCGACTCACGGATTTCAGACGCGACACCATCCATGAAGCCGCTCTCCTCTGGAGCTTCTTCTGCTGTTTTCTGTTTGTTTAAGTGAAACTTTTAAAAGAAATGTTGTGTTTTCTTTCTCTCGCACTCTTCAGCTGCAGAGCTCGTCCATCCAAACAGACTCAGTTCCCAAAACACATCAGTTTTCTCTTTCGGGACAAAATAAAATGCGCATCTTCTGCTGAACGTTCAGGTGCAAAAACAAAGGTGACACCAAGTTGTGATTCTTCTTTCCGTTAGAAACCACCAGCTGTGATTCACGTTATTCCAGATGGAAAGTGTGCATCTTATAACCGTCTGATCGCGTCCAGACAGGTGAGTTGTGCCCAGTCCTGCACGCAGACTCCGGTCTCAGCAGGTAGAGCTCCAGAAGCTGTTTCTTCTCCTCTCGCTATGACCGGCTTCCTCTCTAACAGGTCCAATCAGCGCACTGTGCGGCGGAAAAACCCGGTAGAGCGCGCAGAGAGCCACCGGCAGCGCACCACGAGTCCTGAACCGTCCTGGCTGTGTGCGCGAGGTGCCGGTCTGTCCGTCCCGTCCGTCCCTCCGTCTCCCTCCCTCCCTCCCTCCCTCCCTCCCTCTCTCTCTCTCTCTCTCTCTCTCTCTCTCTCTCTCTCTCTCTCTCTCTCTCTCTCTCTCTCTCTCTCTCTCTCTCTCTCTCTCTCTCTCTCTCTCTCTCTCTCTCTCTCTCTCTCTCTCTCTCTCTCTCTCTCTCTCTCTCTCTCTCTCTCTCTCACCTGAGCGCTGCATTCCTGCGGTGAACACGCCTCTCTCCTCCAATCACAGCCCAGCAGCTCCTCTGACTCAACGGTTCAGTCATGGAGGGGATGGTGAACTTATTGATTATTCATGTTCAATTTACATGACTGTAAAAGTCCCATTAAGAAAAGAGATCAACGTCAAAATGTATGTTGAACTGCTTTATGGTCTGTGTGACTCTAAATGGACCATCATGTACTCAATGAACATCATGCTGTATTGAAGAAGACTTGAAACTAGAGATTGAGACATAAACTCATGTTTACAATGTTTACTGAGGGAATAAATCAAGAGAGAAGTAGAGTCATTTTCTATAGACTTCTATACAACCAGAGGAGTCGCCCCCTGGTGGACACTAGAGAGAATGCAAGACACTTCCGCATCAGCTTCACTCGGCAGAACCCGAGGTTGCCGCCTGGTTCCCGTGCTCCCAACGGTTAAGTGTTGCTTTTCATAGTAATGCCAGCTAACTGTATGCTTTCATTACAGTACGTTTCTCTGTCTGTTGATACAGCAGAGATACTGACAACTTGTACAGTAGCTTACTGGGAAAATTGCCTGTGGTAATATACTGTAAGATCAGAAGACTTGGTGGCGACAAAGCAACCACGTGGCCTCTCGGTGAACTCACAGCGGCCCGTCACTGTCCCTTTAAGAGACACTTTATCTGAGCAGTGCAAAGACTTCAACACGCAACCTTGAACTGATCACCTGGAGCCGTGCAGACATAACAGAGGAGGCATGGCAACTTTAGTGTCTCCACACACAGCTGACGTTGAAGCCGTCTCGTCTGACTCTCGGGATCTCGACTGTCAGTATCCGTTACAGCTTGTTAGCTTGCTTTTGACCCCACGGGGTCATGTAGCCAGGGTAAATATTATGGTGTGTCAGACCACTGGATGTGATGTCGCCGTCATCGGAAGCGCGCTGCAAATGTTCAAAGGAATGATTTACGAACCAACAAATGTTGCTGAAAACATGAGCCTGCGGCGCCATAAATCCACATCAGACACGCAGGAGTGTGATACAGACGGCAGCTTAGTCACGCAGGTTATCCAGTGGTCTTGTTCTATGTTTCCATTAATCATCACGGAATTAAGGGGACTGGAATACTTCTCTCAAGTAGAAATAAAGGTGTTTGACATATAGTAAAAATGTCCGTATCAAACCATACCGTTAACTAATAAAGATGGCAGAATTCTGTGTTTATTGTTGTCTCATAATCCTATCTTTGGCAAGTCCATTAGTTGGACCCATAAAGAACATATCGTTCCTTTTCTAAAACAGGACGGCACAGTAGTTTCCTATAACAGCTGGTCACTGTACTGTTTATCAAATGTCACTCAAGCAGGAGGGAATCGTGCACTCATTGGGGACTATTTCCAGCGGCGGATTAATCCACATTTGGTTGCTCGAGTAAGAATTTGGTGACCTTGCACTGGCAGCTAGATTCTCGCACGAAAAATCCATCTTGTCTCGCTTCAAGTGTTCAAAACAACAATGGCGGCTCCTTAAGACGTTAGCATAGCTGCAATAGCATCAGTTATATCAGAACTGGAGAGCATTTCTTCAGTGAAAATCGATGGACAAGATGTTGTTGGTAAGAGTTTGATTGACAGATGGTTCATCCAATCACCTGCCAAGTATTCGTTTGAAGAGCATGCCCTCATGTGGGATGTAGTTGAAATTAGCTGGTGTTTGTGTTCATGGTCAGGCTTTGACACACACACAATGAGGCTCCAGTGGGGATCTCGTAAAGTTAATGTGACATTCCTTCTTTCTTCTCAGCAGCGACACATTGTCAGCGAATGGAATTTAGCTCTAAAAGCACTCAAATATTTAGTTTTGTCCAACACACTCATATCATGGAGGCATTGGACGTTGGGTCTTGTGATTCATCAACGTCCAGGTGAAGTCCACGCAGTTACACAAGGGCTTGGAGTTACAGTAACTTCATGTAGATGTGTAACATTAAGCTGGTTCATCTGGTGGGAATGTTTCCGTCAGCAGTGAGTGGCTCCGCTGTTGCTTGTATATACGGATAATGATTAGTTGAGTTCTGCGAGGTCTCCGTGCTTGTCTCGGCTTGTAGAGACTCGGCCCTCCCTTTACATCCATCTTTACTGCGCACACTTCACTGTTCAGAGCTCTGCGTTGTTACCGAGAACCAGATAAGCCACGTGTTTACAGTAATCATCACATTCATGCACGTACGCTCTCTCTTTCTCTCTCTGTGCTTTGCAGCTCACAATGTGCTGCTTGGTAATAAGAGGCTTCAGAGCCGAAGAGGCACTTTACTAGTTTGTGTTACACCTCCCCCCCCCCCCCCCCACCCCACCTCGCCCCCCCCTCTCTCAGGCTTCGTACTGAGCATGGCAGCCTGCCAGTCTGAATGGTGAAACCTTGATGGCTGGACTGGGTTTCACACATATTGGTGAATTCAGTAAACACAAGCATGTGAATGCATCATCAGCAAATACTGCAACTGTCTTGAGGAGATTCATTTTATTCCACCCGTGGAGTTAAGCCAAAAAACAAGAAGAAACAGAAGTGAAGAGGTGGAGTATGAGAACTCTCTGATTGTATACATATGCAGCAGCATGGCCCCGTCCCAGCATGCATCATGGGTGGTATTTGAAGTGGAGGTGTGTGGACGGCATGTCAGGCTTTTAAAGTCTTCAGGAGACCCTGCAGGCACTTCCTGCTTTCATCTCGAGCTGCCGTCTGTCACCTGGGCAACACATTGGCGTACACGCGGCCGCGGTGTTACGACGTGTTTGTGGATGTGGCGCTGACGGCTGTGGCAGAACCACGTTCTCGACCCGACGCCGTGAGGGTTTGATCTGCGGGGTTCATCGTTCATGGAGTACAGGAGGTGGAACAAAGAGAACGGCTGTGATTTACAGCGGGCAGGAGAGAGAATTACACCGTGTGGCATGAATCCACATGTTGTCCAAACTCATCAGAATAACTGTGCATGACATGCAACCACCGCGGTCATCTCGCCGACCGCTTCCCCATGGGAGGAAATAACACGAGAAAGAAAGAAAAAGAAAAGAAAAAGCCACTTAAAGCCTCAGTAAATACATCCAGTACATTTACTGGACTGTTTGCATGCTGTAGAAACAGGACGAACATCTGCAGCGAGAGTTTACGTAGAGAAAGCAGTCACATGCTGCTCTCAACTGGCTGGACGAGGAACTCGGTGCACTTTGTGCCAAAACAAGCAGAGTGACAGGATGTGATGAATGTATGGGACCCAACATGTTACAGTACACACAGATGGGATTGTTGAGTTTGTTTTGGAAAACATTCGGCGTCGTAAAAAAACCTGATGCCGAAATTGGGCGGGTTCTCGAAAAACCCCTCAGAGTGGTTGTTGAGGTTGTCCAGTAGAGCGGGAACCGTCCACTCCACTGTACAACATCAGCAGCAGAAGAATGATGTTGTAGTCTGCAGCTGGTTTGGATTGACTCCTTGAAATGTGAAGTAAAGAGAACACAAATGAAGTGGTTAAAAGTCTCCATGTTTAAACATCACATGTAATGATTGTTGTGTATGAATTAGTCTGTTCTGGGCCTCTGTAGCAACATGGCGGTGCAACATGGTGGACTGAAGAGGATTCACTCCCTGTGTAGATATGAAGGGCTCAGTCTACGCTAACGAAAACACAACCATTCAGGTCTAATGAAAACAAAAATATTATTATATTCCAGTTCTGCTAAATTCTACACACAGTTCCTTAAACACTCATTTATTTGAATGAAAAGGCAAATAATTGTCACGTTAGCATAAAGTTACATATTGTGTTTGCAGCAGGCGGCAACCTGCGGTTCTGCCGAGTGAAGCCGAAGCTTCATGTGTTAAAGCTGCATTCTCTCTAGTGTCCACCAGGGGGCGACTCCTCTGGTTGTATGGAAGTCTATAGAAAATGACTCTACTTCTCTCTTGATTTATTCCCTCAGTAAACATTGTAAACATGAGTTTATGTCTCAATCTCTAGTTTCAAGTCTTCTTCAATACAGCATGATGTTCATTTAGTACATGATGGTCCATTTAGAGTCACACAGACCATAAAGCAGGGGATGCTTTAGGGCGGGGCTTACTGTGATTGACAGGTCTCTACCAGAGAGTATACAGCCTCTCTACGTCACTCCTCTTTCCAAATATGTTACCTTCTTTTTATCGGTTGCAAAAAAACATGGCGATGGGAAAATGGTCGAACTCAAGGCTTCAGAATGTCCACAAACCAACGGGTGACGTACCGATGACGACGTCCACTTCTCACAGACAGTCTTTGGTTTATAGGTTGCACAAAAAGTTTCATTAGCCGTAAATTGTCTTTATTAAGATTTCGCTCTAAGTGTTGTGAAACTGAGCCGTAAACCTGCATATATACACACACACACACCTGTAAGATGAGCTATATCTGAGGATACCTCCACTCTGTGGTAGGAAACAGTGAGGTACAGTCAGACTGGGTCTAAACACGATGTCTGGATGGAAAACATCTGCTGCCTCTGTCCAGGCTGACGTTATCTTCAGCGTCTCTCCTTCACACGTGCAGTCCAGTGAACCTCACGCTTCAGTGCAGGCTGGTTACTGCAAGTACAATAAATCACACGCACACGATGTGTTTACGCCAGCGGCACGGTAGTCTCAGAAACACGAATCAACGTCTCTATACAAACAGCTAAAGACCACCAAACACAGCTGCAGCGAGGACAAGTGGTGTAGATGTGTAAAAATAACGTCACATTTACCAAATGAAAATCACAAACAGGCAATAAACAAAGTCATCCAATGACTCGCCTATTGCAGACAGATGTTGCAGAAATGTGGCTCCAACTTGTGGGCTGATAATAACTCAGACATCACAAGTATGTCAACAACAGCCGAAACCAGCACAGACCTCCTCCTCCTCCTCCTCGGTTCATTTGAGCCGGTTCGGCTCTGATCCTGCTGTGTGGGATTAAAAAACCTATTTCAGTCGCTCGCACACAGCAGCAGAGGTGTGACCGCGCTGCCAACCGAGTCCCAGCATGCCAAAAATACAGAAGCACAATGGTTACCAAGGAGGTTTGTTTGGTTGATACAGTGCTCACGTGTTCCTGAACTCATCTCTTGAATGATCGCTTGTCTGGTGATGGTGTTGAAAGCGTAGACTGTACACAAGAAGAGGACGTAGTCGTCGTGACGTCCCCCGTTGGTTTGTGGACTGATGTTTTGAAGTCTTCGAGTTTGGGGACTTTTACCGTCGCCATCTTTACTTTTTGCAACCGATGAACGGAAGTGACCATATTAGGAATGCGGCGGAGTGACGTAGAGACGCCAGCTACCTGTCAATCACAAGGTAGCCCCGCCCCAAAGCATACTCGAGATTGAGACCATAAACTCATGTTTACAATGTTTACTGAGGTAATAAATCAAGAGAGAAGTAGAGTCATTTTCTATAGACTTCTATACAACCAGAGGAGTCGCCCCCTGGTGGACATTAGAGAGAATGCAGCTTTAACACATGAAGCATCGGCTTCTCTCTGCAGAACCGGAGGTTCCCGACTGGAAATAATACGCATGAACTTTCAGTAGGGTTCGGGTTTGAAAACACAGCCACCCTGGATACTCTTAGTATCATCAGTATGATATGAGGAAAAAATGACAATATCACTGTTATTTTGTTGCGACAAAACGCAGTTTGGCTGCTTCGCTAACATACAGCTGCTCAGTATGTCTTCACCTTTAACATTTCATTACAGAAAGTATTTTCGGATGAGGACTAATCGATGTGTTTCACAAAGGAAGCGAGTAACAGTCGCTGGGGTTACCGGAGTTTAAACTTCCCCAAATCCAGTAAAGATAGCGTTAGCTTAAACTCTGATAGCATCCAGGAAAGGTTTCGGCACTGGGGAAGTAGTACTATACCATAAACACGGAGTCGGAGTAGAACGGACATTCAACCGTTTTCAACGGTCATTTGACTAAAAGAAAATGGGGTTTTGTTGTGAGTTGTGATGGAAGAGAGCAGAGCCAGCTCCAGAGACGGATAGCTGGCTAGTCAGCTAGTCAGCGTGTCAGCGTGTCTGCCTCCGGTTACATTCGTTTGTGAGTAAGTCCCTCTGAACTTGGAGTTAATGTAATGTAATGAAAAAGCGATCGAACATTTGTGCGGCTTCTTCCCCTTTCTGATGAAAGGGGCTCACTGTCGCCCCCTGTGGCTGTTTGGAGAAAGTCACCCTTTGCAAACTGCAGTTATTAGACTTTCATAATAGACTTTTTTAAAAACACTTTCAAAATGACATGAAAAACATAAAAGTTGTATTTTAGTATTTGTTTAACTCTATGTGCTGATGTTTAGTAGCATTTAATCCTCAAAGTGGATTTACGTGGTACACACACACACAATGAAGTGACTTCATTTTATGTTTTGTGTCTCAAACTGCAGAAGAAGAGTGAAGTTTTATTCTGCAGTTAATAAACATCGAGTCCATCACAAAGCGCCGGCTGCTCCCCCCTGACTTTTATTCCATGCCAGCTGCTTTTTGAAACCTGCCCAGCGTTTAAATGGAAACAGGACAAAGTGAACAAAGCACATTTCTATCGCCATCAGTATTACAACCACCTGCAGAAAGACGCTTTGGGTCACGACGAGCCGACAGTCTCTCCTCTGAGTGTGGGTGGCGTTAGAGGAGAGTAGGACTCTGAGCTGCGTACGCATCAGCTAAACATGGTAAAAAAAAAAAAAAACACAAGAGTGGAAGTCGAGGATGCTTCTCATTGCAAACAAAGACACGGGAACAGTTAACTGCAAGCAAAATAAACAAGACAGAGCACACAGGGGATGTGGAGACCAGTGGTTTAATAAATTATAATCTATGAAGAACTTCGTGAAACCAGATGACATCATGCAGAAACTCCTTCAGCTCAGACTCCAGCAGAGACCGGTCCACCGTGGACAGACCCAGATCCTCCAGCAGAGACCGGACCACCGTGGACAGACCCAGATCCTCCAGCAGAGACCGGTCCACCGCGGACAGACCCAGATCCTCCAGCAGAGACCGGTCCACCGTGGACAGACCCAGATCCTCCAGCAGAGACCGGTCCACCGCGGACAGACCCAGATCCTCCAGCAGAGACCGGTCCACCGCGGACAGACCCAGATCTGGCTTCCCCCGCAGCCTTGGACCTGCAGTCGGAGCTCCGGAGGGAGGAGGAGAGCTCAGCTCCCGGCAGCAGCGTCTCCTCCTCCAGGAGCAGAGCTTCTCCTCTCTGGGAGTCAACACCGACACCACACTGGAGACCCAGGACGTATTGCTGGAACCGCTGGAGGGAAGGGAGGCACGGGGGAACCAGAACCAGGCCTGGGAGGGGCAGACTGTCAGACCTGCTGCAGTAAAACGAGGTTTTCTAAAGAGACTCTGGTGCTCAGGATCACTACCACTTTAGTCCACAGGGAGCAACAGAACCAACACTAAATGAAACTTCCTTTTAGTGACTTTAAAATAGTTTAGATTAACACGCTGACTAGTTTTCATTATGTAATAAACAACGAAGTCAACGCTTCATAACATCCGTCCACAAACCGACGAGTGACGTCACGACGACTACGTCCACGTCTTAGACAGTCTGTGGTCACACGACCGAATTCATGTTGACACAGCTTTTGGTTGCTGCGATAGCAAAGACATCTTTTAACACAAATCCACAGTAATTGATGTTCGCTGCCGTTAAACACATCAAGTGGCTGCAGCTCAGGAGGAAACAGGAGGAATCTGGAGGTGAACGTGGTGGTTTAACCCCACAGCTCTCTGCAGAGCGTTGGGAGGAGAGCGTCACCAGATTGGTAACATCTGTCTCCAATTTGGAAGCTCCGCAAATAAACACTTGAATATTACCATCAGCTTCACCTGAAAGGACTTTCTGTAATACAAAGAAAAACAGCATCCGAGTCGAGAGATGTTTCACTCCACAGAAACATCTGGACTCAACTTTCAAGTCCAGAGGAAATGTTTGGCTTTTGGACAAAACTTTGGAAGATTGGTGACATAGTAGGAAGAGATTAGTCCACGTGTTGAACTGAAAAATCACCTCTGGCTCACGTTCTCTTCTTCCGTTTCCTCGTTTATAAAAGAAAGAAATCTGTTGTCCATCTGATCAACGAACCCAAACAGACGGAATCAATTACAGAGCTGCTTGAAAAGCTGCTCACCTTAAAGAAAGTGAATGAAACGCTGTTTTAGTTTGTCAGCAAACAGAAAAAGGGACGTCCTGTTGGCGGGAGTTGAACATCTGGACTGCGCCGCACTGCTGCCATCTAGTGGCAGGAACGACCACCACGGACCCGTTAATACACAGTACAGAGTTTTATTGTTTATATTAAATCAGAAAAGATAAGCACTATAACATACGTTATTACAAGAACATTTTATATCTTGGGGGAACTCAAATGACATTACACAAAAAGAAAAGAAAAAGTAGTAACAATAGTGGACAAAAACATTCTTTAAATAACAGAACTGTACATTCTTTTTAATATGCAACGAGAAAAGCAACCCCAAAAAAAAAAAGAGTGAGACTCCGAGACAGAAAAGGACAAACGGAGTTAAAGCTTCTACAGATACAGGTCACTGCTGAAATATGAAAAGTCACAAAAGACAACAGAGTAAGGCAGCAGAAGGCGAACGTTTAGACACACACATTACAAACAAGAAGGGAAATTAAACTGCAAAGCGGCTCCATCGCTCACTCAATGTCTTCCAGAGCGAACACGAGAGCAGGTAACGAAAGAAAAGAACGTAGAACAGCTGAGAATATAAACTCTTCGTCGACATATGAATCACACTGAATCTCTTTCACAAAGAACTCCACAGTGCAGCTTCACCTCCTGACCCACGAGTCAAACACCAGCACAAAGGAGTGCCGTGCACCTGCTTCTGCATGCAGACCAGAAACAAAGTTACTTCGAGTCGTTTCTGCTCTTGTTCTCCGACTGTTGATGCTCCCATGTGAGCGAGACGCTCTTCTCACCCCGTGGACACTGGACACATGTAAGATTGAGATTTCTGGCTGATTTGATTCCTCCCACATTGTGCACATAACAATGAACACGGCATCACCTGTTCAACAGGCTGCACTCCATTGAGAAACAGTTGCATAGCTTAAAGGAGCAAAGTTAAGAACATTTGCTCCAAATCCTGTTCAGAAACAATACAAAAAAAAAAAAATAGCTCTCTGACTTTATTAAAGCGGACACTAGGGGGCGCTCAGGTCCTCAAATGGCCGAGTTATTACATAACCACCAGTAAATATGAGCTCTTTACAAAAACATGGCATAGGATCGTATGAGCCTACAAAATATACATTTTCTAACATGATATCAAAATTAAACACCTGTTGCTGGTGTTTTGAAATGTGTGAATGTGCAGTGACTAAACATTTAGTCACGTAAAGTCTC
>CM051690.1:30226297-30228797 GCA_028022725.1 Lycodopsis pacificus | reverse complement strand
TAATCCATCAAGAGGAGAATCCTTCTAAGAATCTGATGATGATCAAACCTCGACATTATGCCTGAACATGTGCCGGCAACAAAAGCGAATGAGTTGCAGGTAAAAGCTTCTGAATGATGACATGACACCGGATGCGGCTTGCAGAGGGAAAACAAAGCCTCTGGAATCTGATTGTTCTAACTCTGTTCCTCTTCTCTCGGGGTTAAAGGTGTAAAGAGGAACACGGACATCCTGTCTGACGAGGTGGCGGTGAGCTGCATCTCCTTTCTGTGGACCAGCTACAGCAGCGCTTCGTGTTAACGTCACACCGATGATGATTTTGGTGCAATCGAATAAAAAGAAAAAGGTTTATTTGTGATGAAGCAAAACAATAAATACACCTTCAGACTTACTTGATTCCAGGCACTTCACAAGATTTCGGCCTCGATGCCAGAGACTGAGACAGAGAAAATGACAATTAGATAATAACACTCCAACACTGCATTTTAATCTGAGAGTACTGTTTCCACGGTTGATTGCAAACTGCAGGTTGCTGTTCAGCTTTCCGGCACAAAGATGTACCGTGGTTGCATGTGCACTGATTCAGTCACCCACATGTGATAGCAGTGAATACCACAACATTCAGAAGATGGTCTGCTTCCACATGGAGTTACCAGACTGTCAGACGGACATGATACGCGAGCAGCCTCACCTTCTTGGCCTCCCACAGCTGCTTGGGCAGCGGCTTACCGACCCCCAACAGATTGTCCTCGCTGGTCAGGGCGGGGAAGGAGAAGACTGCGGGGAGAGGAAGGCCAATTAAACGAGTTCACAGCCAAGCCAATACTGACGACGTCCCGATTGCTGAAGGAATGTTCAACTCACCATCTCCGGAGCCGTCCACCTCCGACTCGTTTACACTGGCTGCATTCCAGCCTCCACGAGAGAAACAAACAAACAAAGAAGGGGGGGGGAATAAAGCAAAGAAATAAAAAACTAAAGCTAAGGAACGTTAGAGGATATGTTTGAATGATCCCGGCATGTCTGGCACAATAATCGGTCGCTCTGACAGGAATACACACTAAAAGTTGAAGCGGGGGCGGGGGGGGGGGTCATAGACTGCCGAGAGGAGGAAAGAGACGGCCATTGTTTTTATTGTGCCACAGAAGAGCCCTCTCTTCCTCCTCACTGGAGACCCGACACCACATACACGTCCTGTGCTGTTACTTATTAAGGAAATATTGTTTTTCTGTGTCTCTTGATGTCATCGCTTTCACATTAGCGCTTGAACCACTGCCCGTTCCTTCCTCCTTCACAATAAGAGCCTGAGACGTGTACATTGCACAATGTACTGTGTGCAAAGGCCTTTAAGCTCATTTTGAGCGGCAGCTTTTTCGGCTGCTGAAGGAGCAGATGAAACAATGAAGAGATGCAACAGATGAGCAACTGGGACGAAACACTGCCGGCTTGTGTGGCTTGGATCACTTACACTGTGCGATGCATTGGATATGGGCGTTGTCAACGCTCAGGATTAAGAAGAAAACAAAGTCACCGTCTATTCCTAGAGCATGGCAGTAATCAGATGCCTTTCAGCTGCAGAGCTTCACATTAGATCTTTTCACGACTGCTTCTCTTTTCTAATGACGAGACCTCCGGAGGTGTTGATGAGGCCGCGCTGCTGAACCGGTCTGCCTCTTCGTGATGATATGGAGCCCGGGCAGCTATGTGTAGTATGTGCTGGTGGACTATATACAGCAGGCTATGCAAGAAGACTGTACTGTGTGAGTGTTGGCTTCACTTTTCAGAACCGGAGGTTGTCGTCTTGACACAACAAGACATTTCAAAACGTTACTATGGGCTCTGGATGAAGAAAATAGATTACTTGATATAATGAAAATAATAGTTACTGACTCTCTCTCTCTCTCACACACACACACACACGGGTCTAAGGTGAGCCATTTAAAGCGTGCTGTAACTCATGTATCCACACTGGGGTGACTGTTTGTATGTTAAACTCACACTTGGCTCACATCTTAAGGCAATATCCTGTTTCAACGTGTTGGCTAAACACAGTGAGCGGTACTCGGCTGCAGGACAACTTCTCTCATCCACTCCACGCTTCATCAGAAACCCGCCGGACGCTCAGATGGAAGCGGCTCAGGAGAGCGGAGGGTGAATTCTTTGGACCGATTACAATAACTGCTACAAAAGGTATAAAGAGAACATTCTAAACCAACAAAGGCCTGACTGTGATTTGTGCAGCTGAGTGGCTAACGAGCAGCCGGCTGGATGGACTGTGTTCTCTGTTAATAAATGACCAGCAGAAGAGAAACACAAACACTATAAACCAGCATGATTACTACGACATGGGCCCATACGGAGCAGCCTGCATGAGACCGAGAGGACGTCTGGTTTAGAAAAGCATGCTCTGCTCACACAAAGCTGCAGCTCCTCTACAACGAGGAATGTACTTTAGGTGACGTCTCAATACACAAGTGGATGTTGCTCAGACTCTCCAGGG